>LVVK01000007.1:220296-495459 GCA_002022785.1 Trichoderma guizhouense
ACCGCTTCAGCCTCAAATGGTTGGCTGGCGATCGTCCCCTTTTACCCCCGTCCATGCCAACCCCCCCCCCCCCTCCCTCCCGCACATCAGCCCTGTCCCATTCTTTGGCTCCAGGTGTGCTCACATTACGGTGTAATACACGGACCCGACACTTTAAAGTCTTTGACTGCACTAGACAAGCAGAGGCCAACCAACCAATCATGCCACCAACACTTCATCCATGTAATGCTCGACGTGGTGAAACGCGCCGCCATAAAACCAGTGCAAACATGGCTACAGCTGCCTACATGAAGCTGCCTAGCAGTGCTAGTAATACCGCCAAGAAGTGATACTGCACCAGAATGGTTGTTTGCTCACAAGACGATGAAACAGCATGGAAAATACGTGTACTCGGTGGTTTGAGTCCCTACCCTACATCCTTAGGGCTCTCTCTAGCGCTTTAACAAGCCGAGCTATTACAAGCCAATAGATATCACGAGAAATCGCAATTGTATTTCCCCCTGTATATCAGTTTGCTAATAATCCTTCCAGGTTATGAATATGTACTTCGCAGCTTTCCTATGTAACAGTAAATGGTAATGAGTACCTAGTGTTCAACACATCTGTTATTGGTTGATAAGCTTCCATTATTGTATAGCAAGGCCCTCCTCGAAGAACAAGGCTACATAGAGGTAATTATGACGAAAACCCAAGAAACTCGGCTATGCCGTGGGAATAAGGAGTCAAGACGTCACGATTGTTCTATGTTCGATTCCAAAAAATGATTACTCTTCCCAGCCCTATGCGTACCTAGGTAGTCTAGTAAACACAGGCTATGTATCTCGGGCTGAATTTCCACCGCTTCGGGGCCAATTAGGCGGAAACCGTGCAGCGACTTATACGACGATAACTTCATCACTCCTATTGTCGTTGCCGATGAAGCGGGCGATTCCAGACGAACCCCTGGCCGTTCATTGCCTGCTTGGGATAGAAGCATTTCCATGAGCCCAATGCCCTCTCGAAGCTCCCCTTCCCTGTAAGCGCTAGCACGGCTACGATGTGCCGTAGATATATGCTGTGCATGAAGCTCCGCAAAGATCCCACACTTTGCCTAAGTCAGAAGCAATGATTCCATCATGGCGGATTTCCCCTGATTATTAGCTACTATAGGCAATGGCTACAATAGGCAATAGCATCAATAAACAAAACATCGGGCAGCTATGAACAATATATAAAAGGAACATGAGAGACTGGCAATTGGTACACATCTTTCAGTCAGAGCCTCACCAGATCTTCTATCTCTTCTATAATTAACTCCTCCTTCTTTCTTACCCCCTTTGAAAGCTATTATTATAATTTGTATCTATTCCTATCAAAGATTAGCATGAAGCTCTTCACCTTATCTCTCCCTCTCCTTGCGCTTGAGGTGCATCTCGCCAGTGCTTTCCCTAAGCCGCAGAATCCTAGCAAAGGCGAACTATATTTCCTCCAAGATAACCCTACGGGATCATCAGTGGTTTCACTGAGCATTGGCCGAGATGGCAAGCTTTCCGAACCACGCCACACGGCCACAGGAGGCAAAGGTTTCGGTATTGCCGGTGCGAATGGCCAACTTGTTCCTGGTAAGTACATGTAGTATGATAGAAGATGAGACGAGAATAAGCCCAATGCTAACCCCTGATATCAGCTGGATTGCACTCTCAAGACGCCCTCGCTATCGATTACCCATGGCTACTCACTTTGAATTCCGGTTCAAATACAGTATCATTATTCGAAATCCCCGAAAACGATCCTTCGCGACCTGTACTAGCCGGAAAGCCCGTATCAACCGGCGGCGAATATCCCAACACAGTGGCACTGTCAGCCAAGCACAGACTCGCATGTGTGGCCAACAGCGGTGCCGTGCCTGGCGTACAATGCTATTCCATCTCCAAACAAAGCCGTCTTGAACCCTTAGGAAAACTGAAGCCGTTGAAAGTAGACGAGCCGACGCCTCCTCCCGCAGCGGCAGGGACAGTCTCTGATATTCTCTTCAACCCGTCCCAAACTGCCATATTTGTCACGGTCAAGGGGGATGGCAGCAACAACAACACAACTCCGGGCTATATCTACGTCTACCCATTGATCAATGGCATTCCAAGCGACCACCCCGTTATTTCACGACCCTCGCAGCTACATGCGGACTTTGCTTTGACCTTCATCTCGGACAGACGCGCAGTCATTGCAGACACCACCTTTGGCGCTGCATTCCTCGACATCTCGCCCGAATACAAAGTCAGCGTAAGCCGTGTCATCGACGTCGCCGGCCAAATGGCCACCTGCTGGATCAAATACGTGCCCGCCTACGACCTCGTCTTCCTAGGCGACGGCGGAGTTGCCGATATTACCGTGCTGGATGCCACGAGGGAAAACATCAAGTACACTATCCCGCTTCCGGCTACATCAGGCGGTTCCTTTGATTTTGCCTTTGTTGGAAATTTCCTTTATACTCGCAAGGGAAACTCTGCGGTATCAGTCCTCGACCTGAGTGACAGCGAGAAGCGCATTCCTAAACTTGTTGAGCTGTATAACACGAGTTCTCTTGGGGCTGCTGCCGACTTTAATGGTATGGCGGTGCTTACTTATTAAGATGGCTTGGAGATTTGTTATTATCACGAGTTATAATGATGTAATTAAGTAGTCGTTGGAGTATGATGTATAATTGTGTGTAATATCTAAAAATGGAAAGGGTGGAGAGAACATCCATGTATTCTAATATTAATATTTCTGTTTCGTGTTTATACACAGCTTAATTTATACATGGTATCATTACCGACAGGCTCTTCGTGATACCCCAAGTGGTAACTACCATTACTGCCACATAGAGAGCCACCTTAGGAATATTCTATCTCCTTCTTCCCCCTTTATGCTTGCTAACGAGGCTCACGAGTGGTGCCATCGCAAGAGTCTCATTATTTAATCTCCTTCGCCGACTGACTCTAGATGGAGCTGCCACCGCGGGTTTGGTCGTAGCATTACCCGACACATCTCTCTCGTGCCGGGGACCCTTCCTCACCCATCCAGGACCAGTAGGCAGCAAGCCTCTCTTCCGCACCGGGTCCGCCTTCCCACTGTCCGATTCATTGTCCTCTTCAGGCACACCATTGCTCGAGGCTGGGCTGGAGCTCAACACAATAATCTGACTTCCCGCCGGAATAGCAAATTGTGACTTGCTCTCCTTGGCGTTCTCAGATTGAGAAAGAGAGATACGCGGTGCAGGAAGGTCTTGATCCAAGAGGTGCGCGGACAGCGGTGGTTGCGTCGCGTTAGGAAATAATTTTCTCTCCACCACTATCTCTTCCTCTGGCTCTTCCTTCGCGGGCACAGCATCCGATTCATGTCCCTCGTCAAGCTTGCGCATCGCTTCTTCGTATTCCACGTCCCGTGCAGGCACAGATTGACTTGCTGATAACGAAGGCGTCTCTCTCTTTCTCCCGGAACTTTGTGTGGGCTGAGCTGACATGAATATCTGCTCCAGTGATGGAAACGGGCTGCTGCTAGCGGGGCTAGATGGTGTGCTCTGAGACTTCGAGTGACTCTCTATCGGTGTGGTCTCGCGTAGTTGTGGTAATGTTTCGGGGATAATCGTGTCGTGAGCGCCCTCTGCAAGGGAATAGCTCGTTCGTGGCTGTCGCCCACTCGGGATGCTGAACTGCGATGAGGCAATGACCAAGTTTGAGTTGCTCTCTATCGATGCACCGTCGCCGCTGTGCGCCAAGTTTCGTGCTTCTTCCTCTCTCTCCCCCTCTCCTCCATTATCTTCAGACGACTCTGTCCTCTTCGATGCAAGCGTGCCAGAATTCGAGACATCTTCTGCTACGGCATCCGCTAGGCTAGGTCCTAGTTCTGCCTCTTGGTCAGCCGCTGTCTCGTCTCCACGCTCTACCCAACGATTCAGCTTTGGAGAGTATGCATTTTGGGGGTTGGCGGCAGCGGTCAGCACGTGCTCCGATTGGGCGTCTACTACTTTGGGGTGGTGGTGGCCAATGTGCTCGAAGCTGTTGCTGGCAGTGGATATTTGCACTTCCGACATGGAAAGGTCCAGCCTCGGCAGTCGTTGACCAGACTGTATTGAAGCCGTCTCTAGGTTGGCTTGTGTGCCAAGAGAATCGTGCATCAAATCATCTTCAATAGCAGCTCGCACCTGTCCCGTGCTGAATCCGCTCTCCAAGGAATCTTGTCCCGACTGGAATTCGCTTACCTTGTCATGGGCCGACGGCATCTCCTCCTCGGCAACCGCTGCTGCGGCATCCGTGGAGGTTTCAGCCACTTCGCCGGCGGGTGCTTGTTGCAGAATGCGAGGCTCAATCATCTCTGCCCACTGTAACGACCTGAACCCTGTGTCCTCTTCTTCGTCGCCCTCTTCCAGATCGTCGGGAATCTCGAATTTGCCGTAGATTCGCTCTCCAGTGATTTCGTCGTAGGTCTTCTCATTGTCTTCGCGATCTCGCCTTGCCAAGATGACATGAACAGCACCGTTTTCGCCGCCAGGAACTATCAGCCCCGTAACGGGCAACATCTCTGGTTGCCAATTCGTAGCTTTTGACATGACCAGTTGGTTCCATGTAATGACCATGCCAGGCTGAGCGGACGCAGGGTCCAGAAGAGGCAGCGCCTTGATATCTTTGGGCAAAGACGGAAGATCGTCCACGTCTGTGAACTGGCTGCTCTTGGCGGGTGCTTCGTCATAGTCGAGCACCACGTCTTGCTCGTCCTGGTTTACGCTGCCATGTTGCAAGCTGACAGACTTTCCCTTCTTCTTTTTGCTCTTCTTCCTGGTCTCTGCCACGTACTCTTCCTCAGCCTCATCGTCGTAGTAATATGTCGAGTCATCGTAGGATGTATCGGCTTGGTAGTTTTCCGATGCGCGCTTCCGTTTCTTCATGGCACCATAATTCTGCTGAGGGTCCCAGCGCTGGACAAAGGGAAACGGAGGCTCGCTGAGCGTCATGTTCTCATGGCAGCATTCCACGGCCTTGTAGATGATCTTTTCCCTCCATGCATCCGGATCCTCGTTATTGTCATCGTCTTGCGGCTGGTCGTTGGCATCGTCTGCACCGGCGTTCTGTACTCGTGGGTTGACAAGAGGTCGAACATCTTTCATCAGACTGTCGCGAATTTTTTGCTCGTCCGCTTTGTTCGCTGGGGCTTTTAAGCCCAGAGCACCAAATACCAGTCGCCGACCTGCACCCATATCCACACGAGCGTGGCGCTTTGCTGGCTCATCCTTGGGATCCGGCACCTCTGTCTCCTCTGCATTCAGGGCATTCATCTTAGTCTCTCGCGAGTCTTCTGGCGCCGCATCCAAAGAAGGAGCATCTTCCATCCCTGCTTCGTTGTGTGCATCGTCACCCTCGTGAGATTCATCAAGAATTGCAGCCAAGAGGGCTTTCTTTCGTGCCAAGAAATCTTCGCTCATGGCGTCCTCTCCAGTGCTGTCTGCCAACTTGGGTGACTCGGCTTCCAGTTCTTTCAGAGCCTTGAGGCGTCTCCTTCTAGCATTTCGCTTTTGCGTTCGGGTAAGGCCGGTGACTTCCACTTTGGCAGGTATCTTCACTTGGGGTTGTAGTGCAGTCGTGGCATGACGCCGTTGAGCTGGTACCAGCACCGGCTGTTTTGACGAAATTTCTTCCACTTCTGATTCTGATTCGGATTCAGAGTCAGAATCAGATTCGGACTCAGACTCAGACTCAGATTCAGACTCGGATGAATCCGATTCACTAAACTCGCTGCTGCTCACATCGGACGAGCTTTTGACCTGATCCTTGGGGCTGGTCTGAGCATTCTGCCCACCATCGATACTACTGCTGTCACTGTCGTCATCGGAGCTGTCATTTGACGAGACATCGCTTGACTCATCATTGACAACGGTTATCCCAGGAGGATTGCTAATCTGGCCGTCTTCTTCTCCGCCTGACGATTCACTGTCTAGAGAAGCATCGCTGGAGTCGCTTGACGAGTCGTTCTCCGAATTGTTCTCAGAACCACTTTCGGACTCGCTCGTGGAATCCTCTATCGCTCTTGTATCGTCAAAGTCGCCCTTCATAAACCAGCTCTGCCTCGATTTTGGGACGGGGATTGGAACACCATTTGTTGTAGAATCTTCCGAATCATCGACCTCTTCAATCATCGGCTTTTTAGTTACCCCCTTGAGAGTGTCAAATGGGGGCAACTTGCCCTGCCCAACCGGCTTGGCGGCGCTACCACTTCCATCGCGACGAGCGAATGGAGCGAGATGAAAATAAGAGTCGTCCATCATTTGATCAAAAGTGCAAAGAGGCTCGCAAAGCATGCTGAGCGATAGGTATGCTTTTCTCAGATCCTTGTTCGTTCGGTTCAGAATATCCCTGATATCTGCGTTCAACTCGGGGAATGCCGTCTGGAATACAGTTATGAGAATTTCCACAGGTACGTTGGTGTAATCTTTCGCAGCTGGGGCGGCTGAAGATGGAGTTGCCCTGCGGAATGGACTTGGAACTTTTCCCAATGGATCTAAGTATCGCCCCAGGTTCAGGTCTCTTGGGTCATGCAGGTCGTCTGTTTCATCATCTCCCTCTTCGTATTGAGAAGAGTTGGAGTTGTCTGCTTCAAGGCTGTTGATATCGACGCCAGCTTCTTCCCTCAGCAATTGCAGTTCCCTTTCTAGATCTTCATCCTCTTCCTCTGAGTCGGTATACTCATCCATTTCTGCTAATATATCTTCGACACGGCGTATTCCGGGAGGAGGGTTGTCGGACACTGAACTCGAGCCATTGTCATATTCTTCATAGTCGTCTAAATCCTCGTCATCGTCTTCATCCTCATCATCCTCGTCATCGTAATACTGGTCTTGGTTCAGGTCGATGACGCGCGGCACCTTGGGGATCGAATAGAATGGGGGCTGTCTGCCTGGCGCAATCTCCTCTTCCTCGTCGTCATCGCCAGAAAAGACTCGAATACGTTTCCGTGGAGGTAATTCGATGTGAGGACGGTCGTGGGGAGGTCGCCGCCAAGCCCTGCCAAAAGGGAGGCCGTCGACCAAATGCCTTCCGTCGTCAGAGATTTGATGCCGTCCGCTGAGTCGCCGTCTTTTCAAGTCTTCGGTGAGGAGCGATCGAATGCTATTAAAAGCAAGGTTAGACATGAGAGGAAAAGAAGGAGAAGGGTAAAAAGCACTCACAGGACTTGGTCCTCGTCCTTCAGAATGCGACCAATTTGCTGGAAATGCAGACACTCAAAGGTTTCGCCCTTTTCATCGGCAACCTCCACGGCATAGTCCTCCAGGCCCCATTCGCCGCTCTCGAGAGGCACGACCTCGTTGACCTGCTCCAGCACTCTCGCGACGGTGAGATCTTCGGAGCAGGAACATGGCCACAAGAGCTTGACCTCTGGGAGACCGTGGCGGCGGATCACCAGCCGAAGGCGGATGTCCTGAGGTTGCATGTTTGAGCGGGCGATGTTGACGTCAATGCAGCGGCATGACGGGTTGGGTTTGGGCTGTTTGGAAGAGGCAGAAAGTCGGAAGAGGCGAGGAGACGATGTTCGAAATGTTGGAGAAGTTTGAGCGACGGTTGAAATTTGGAGATGAATCAGTGGAGGTTTAAGGTTCGATGCTGCCCAGGGCTCTGATACAGAAAAATGCGCCGCTGGAGGTGCAGCCTTGACGCGCTGTAGAAGCGCCATGAATCAAATCAGCTGCTGCTGCTGCCTCGTCCTGCTGAAATTTTAGTGGAGCTGCCAGGGGTGGGGATTCGCCCCGTGTGACGGATGACCTTCAATTGACTTCCAGCTGGAGATCTTATCGCCCAGGGATCTCAAGGCACCGACGGACCGTGAACAGAAAAAAATTATATACGGTTCTCTCATGTTTCAGGGGTATAGATTCATTTGTATTGAATGTGGATTTTTATTTATTTCTTTACTTATTTTTTTTTTCTAGATAAATCATCATTTTGTGTGCTCGGCATCGCTGGCTGGCAATTATGTTGGTTTGCGACTTGATTGGCTTTCCTCCAGCCTATGCAGTCAAACTGGTATATACGTGACCCAAAAACGAAGGTCAACTGAACAAAAAAACAACCATGATTTCCATTTTGGATTGGAAAATGAAAAACAAAAACTCCATTTATGCTCCGAAATGCCCGATAGTTGAAATGAAAAATAGTACACATCCTCCTCTTCCTCCTTGGTGATGCCTAGACTACTGGGTAAGCCCTCCCATGTCTAGCATATGGCCCATCTTCTCGATCTAAACAACATGCGTTAGTAAATAGACTCGTTCAACAAACTGCTATAAGAATCGTTCGTTTCTTACCTTTGTCTTCAAGTAGCCCTCCACTTCCTGGCTTCGGAAGCCCCCCTTGCCCTTCCATGATAGCGGCACCATGGCCACTCGCTCCTTTACGACAACCTCCCGGTTGGGTCCCTCGACGGCACGGATCTTGTCCGGGTTATTGGTCAACAGACGCACCTCTTTCTGGCCCAGATCCCTGAGCATAGCGGTGGCCAAGCCGTAGCTTCGAGCATCGGCAGGATGTCGCAGCAGCAGATTCGCCTCGACGGTATCAGATCCCAGATCTTGCAGGTTATAGGCCTTTAGCTTCTCCCCCAGACCAATACCACGACCCTCCTGTCGCAGATAGATGATGATGCCGCCCGCTTTATTGCCCGGCAGCGCCATGAGTCGTGCAGCCTCGTCAAGCTGTTCGCCGCAGTCACAACGCGCAGACCACGCAGTCTCTCCGGTATAGCATTCTGAGTGTATTCGCACCAAGGGGATATCTGTGTTGGGCGTCTTTTCTTCCTGAGATTCCGTCTCCGATGAAGGGCCGCCCATGCCGCTGGTTGTCCGGCCGGGGTACAGCCGGCCTGTGTAGGCGCCCCGAATCATGCGGTCCAGCTCGGTCTCGCCCTCGCGGGGAGCGTCCAGGGACTCGCTCCGGATGTGATTGCCAAACACAATGGCCAAATGCTCCTTGTTGTCGACATTGTTTGTGTATAGATGGAGGAACATCTCGGTTCCGTTGACGGTGGGGATGCGGGCCCGGACAACGCATTGTACCTCGGGTAATGTCTCTAGCAGTCTCGGCTTCTTGCTACCACATCCTCCAGTTGCAATCGAGCTGTCGACCGGAATTCCTCTCAGACCGGCGGTTGTGGGTGTCTGATTTCCCGGGGTGGCCGGCGGAGTGAAGGCTGGAGAGAGGAGAGACGGCGGGGGCGGTTGAGTCTTGGGAGAGTCGACACGGCTGGACGACAGCGACAGAGGGTCGATTGGCTGGCCATCGCGGCTCTGGGGAGTGTCGACTGCAGCGGTTCGGGGAGAGTAGAAGGAGGGCAGCTGAGTGCTGTCGGCAGCAGCAGATCTCGCATCCGACGTCATTTTGTAGTGAATGGGGCGCACGGCCTGTGTCTCGAGAGCTGAGGGCATTATTAGTGGGATGATATAATGTCTGACTCGACCGGATTGTGGCGGATTGATTGCAGCAGAACCAAGAGGGAAAGGTGAACAGGAACAGCAACAAGCAGCATAAATGGAGAGAGAGAGGGAGAGAAGCAGAAACAGTCACCGGATTGCAGCGACGTACGTACCGTCTTATTCTGGCCAATGCCTCTATTCGCAAAAACAAGCGCGCGGGATTGTTTGATGCTGATTATCAATTTCCGGGCGACGGTCCTCGCAAAATGACTAAGAGCCGGGCTAGCAAAGCAATGCGGTGGGGTCGGCCGCTCGGAGTGCGCAGGTTCGGGAATTCGCAGCTTGTGACGCACTTTTTGGTGCGGGAAAAGAGAATTGGAGAGAAGCGGCTCGTAGAAGCCGAGAGAAGGGGTTCAATGCAACCTGGAACATGCAGCGGGTCTCTGCGCGTCTCGCGCAGGCAATCTCGTAAGGATGCAGAATATTGACGTCTCTGGTGCATCTGTAGCAACATGAACTGGTGCTACCGTACATGTAGTTTGGGGGTATTACTTGCTTGGCAGCCGACAAGCATCAGATAATACTATGATCAATCTACCGAGGTACCATCGATGGATAGAATAATCTGCGATGGGTTTCCCCAATCATTGATTGGTACCAAAATATCCCCAAACGGACTTCGTCTTCCATCCATTCAATTCGGTCTCACTTTTACCCCAAGCTCGCCCCATCTCTATCTCTTTTAACATTATTCGTCTGTTTGTTACATATACTCGCCGATTCATCACTATAAGCAAAATATGAATCCAGTAAGAATTTATGTACATACCGACAACAACTCGCGCCTTATCTTATCCGACCACTCCGAGCGCCGAATCCTCATTGTCAGCCAAAGACGTCATTCAGCCACTGCATCTAGCATACTTACAACTTTGACTGATGGCTTTTTTTCCAGCCAATCCGAGTCTTATAAACCTCAGCTTCACAAGCCACGGAGGTCATTAGTAGTAAGTCAATTGTGTCAAGAGTGTCAAGTGTGTAACAATGAGACATTGAGAGAGTTCTTGTAATAGGTCATTGCCAGATTCATAATGGACTTTTTATTGTATGTACTTCTATCATTCTAAAGCAAAGTTCTTCTATTGATCTAATGACATTTCTAGACTTTATAGAACCAAAAAATTGTTCACAACTTAAGCAGCAGCCTCAGCCTTGCCGGTGCCGTAAGCAATGTTGGTGACGCCCTTGCCAGAGTAAGCAGTCTGGGCACCCAGGGTGTGAGGGCATGAGGGCTGGTTGCTCTTGGCGAGGTCCAGAGTGCAGGTCTCGTCGTATCCGTACTTGCAGAGAGGGTCGGCGATGTTGATGAGCTGGTGGTTCTTGTTGACCCAGCTGTTGGGCTCGCTCATGCAGCTGGCGACGTAGTTCATGCTGTTGGAAGCAGACAGAGGCAGCTTGCCGCCGTGCATGAGATCAGCACACTCGCTGGCATCGACAAACTCGTAGTTCATGGCAATGCCGCCGCCAGTGTGGGGGTCCTGCTCGGCACCCTCGCCGAAGCCAAGGTAGTTCCAGGCATCGTAGGAGATGTCGTAGGCACCGCCAGACTGGTCAATCTTGAGGAGGTTGAGGCTGCGGTCGCCGTTGGTGACCTTGACGCAGATGTTGTCGCAGCCAACGCCCATGGGCCAGTAGGCAACACGGTTGGTGTTGATCAGGCAGCCCAGGACACCGACGGAGGAGGAGTATTGCTCGTGGGGGGTGACGCTGGCGCTTCCACTGTTACCGCGGGGGACGGCAACAGCTGAGACGGAAGCAGCAGAAGCAGCGAGGAGAGCAGCGATGGTGGTGAACATTTTGAAGGTTTGGAAAGTGGGAAGCAAGTTAAATGCTTTTGTAAAAGAGGGAGTGTAGTGAAGTGGTTGTCGAACCGAAAAGTTGTAGTAGTTGGATATGTGTGCAAAAGGAATGACACACGAGCTTCAATGTGAAGGAATGAATCGAAGCTGAAAGGAGTATTGAAATGATTGTTTGTGTTGTAGAATGAAGAGAAGAGTTCTGTCCTTGAGGGAGGGATCAACGGCCATATTTATATCCAATTCGACTCTATGGGACGACCCATTTCCCCCGCAGCTTTCAGAGATTTTCATGCCCATCGAAGCGATTCCATACGGACCGACGGTACGCTTGAGAGCCGCGCGGGTTGCGGGTCGAGCTGGTTTGTTCCATCTCCATCACAGTGTCTGGAGGCGAGTCGTTCCATTCTCTCGGGACATTCACGGTGACTCGGTGTGGCAACCGACACAGCTTAGTGCTTGTGGGCAACAGACTTCCATTATGGGTAAAAAGGGTTCCATATTTTAAATGACGCACCTAAACTGAAGACAGTTTGGACTCAGGAACCCGAATCGACACACGTTCTGTGCCCCCCCCCCGATGTGACAGCGGCTGCCACCAGGGGGGAAAGCAGGTACGCGTCCTAGCCTCGAAGGCTTCCACGTGGTTCCACCTTTATTGTTTCGGTCATCGGTGTTCAACTCTGTGTTTGAATGGTCAGCTACATGTGAATAGTGGCTCTTGATGGATGTCTTGTCAAAAGTCAAACGCCTGCTCTTGTTGTCCGAAGTCGGCTCGGGTGTGGAAGCCTAAACGGGAAATAGCCATACCTTTACAATGCAAAGAATAGGAGAGAATGGTGGCCACGAGTATGGGACAAGCAAGTACAGCAAAGTGCCCAAGTCTTTTTTAGATATGATATATAGTATCTACTCTAGACATCCCAACAGCAACCAAGTTTAACCGCCATCACGATGTAATTACTGCTCTGTCTATAAGTGGTCGCGTGACCCGCCAACATTCGTGCTTCCCATCCATCAACGAATACAATGTACTTCAGATTCCAAAAGTGCAATTCGTCCGGAAAACTAAACCGAAACGGAACATGTTCAAATTTTTTTAGGACGTTTGGTCAATGAAAAATCTGAACCGGCTGGTCGCCGTCTAACGACAAAAGTGGGTGAAGCGTCGATGTAAAGCGCCACCACACCGAGTAAGTAACGCCACCATGCGACAGCCAAAAACCCATGCAATCGGAAACAAAAGAACTTTCAAGGCAACTTCCGAATGTCAAAAGCACAAGTAAAACGCCGCGTCACGTTTCTGGGCCTTCGAGAAGAGGTGGATAAGCGGAGACGGTCCATACAGTAGGTATTGTTACCCATATTCCATTGCCTCCCCCTGGGGGGCAACTGCGGCTCTCCGAAGGCTTAAAAATTTCTATTCGCATTTTCCTAACCTTAGATTTAACTCCGAAAGTCAACAGCCTCCTCAGCATTGGACAGTATCCCAGCACGGTGCTTGACAATGGGCCTTCTAGAAGAATTCTTATGAATCAATTGTTCGAAAACTTCCAACATATCGAACACTTTATGTGGACCCTGTTGGACAATTGAGGAGTTCCCCATCGGCTTTTTCGTCAAAATACCCTAAAAGTTTGGTGCCTCTTTTTACAGAATTTTCGAAACGGTCCATGTTCAGAGATTTCACGCAACTGAGGAGGTGACGACAAATCACAGCCGAACTGAATCATCTCGAAGTCCAAAGCGGACCGCGTTGTGGAGTCCATGCAAGCAATACCGGGTCAACACCCGGTCAAAACTGGGGTAAGTCCACTGCTACTACTTGATCACGATCGTGGAGCCCGAACAACGGGGGGAGATAACGGTCCAACTGCGCGATTAAGGGGTTTTTTACCCGACCTGCTAGGGAAAAGGGGTCAGGTTTCACTCAAGCACCGGCTACACGCCCTTCTTAGTCATCCGTTGAGGAAATTTCTCCTGCTGTTGCGAAATCTTGACGATCCATCTTCCCGATGCTTAGTGTGCGTTGGAAGTGGGTTGCTACCGTAGTTTACGATCACCAACGTGGCAATTATCTGAGAACAGTGCCTGTCTATCGATCCTAAAGGCGTTTGAGCTTCTCTTGTAGTTGTATTATTCAAATGATGTTGAAATTAGTCCCTTTAGGAGGCACGTTAGAGACACAGGGTACTGTGTTGATGATCTCGGCTAGTCCGAGAGATTGCCTTACCCCAGTACCAGGATTGCCCTGTCTTGGATCTAAATTGGTGCTGGATCTAACAAACGATCTCAGATCTCGTGGCCGATTTCAATAAGGACAGGGAGGTCCATGCTTTCCAAAGCTAGGATCGCATCGCATCTACCCTCCCCCAGGAAACTATCTAGAGATCGTTGGACACTGCTCGGTCCGTTTCGAACTGGAATATACAACTAGTCGCAGATCTTGGGTCGTGAACATCTTTCCTTGGGTTACCCTTGTAATGATCTCGGAGTTCCATGGGTACAGCGTGAGCCGTAGTTGTAACGCCCGGGCGTATGCTTCCCAGCAAAATATGAACTTGGCAACTTCTCATGCCGTAAGATGTTTATGCATTATTATACCTATGATCCAGCACGGCTATGAGGATGAAGAAGGATTCGGTGTTGAAAGTCCAAGATGAAAGGGCCCTAACTAGTTGAACGGTCCAGAAAAATGCGAAACCAACCATAGTAGCGCTCGATCTTCCCATCACCAACCCACTTTCTTGTGTTTCTAGCAACGATCGGACCGTCCCTGAAACAGTCTTGGCAGAAATAGAGGCGTGTGATTATGAATAGCATTACTGAAACTACGCCGTTCTCTTTACCTGGCACTATTCTACGTCTCGACGGACACCTCGTCATTTCTCAACAGTAGTTCGCTTTCAAGTCTCTGCCTTCTCCAGAAATTTGTCACACTGATTAATTGTTCATCCATAAGAAACCACCACCTTCTCGCAAATGTCTCAGTAACCTCCCACCCCATGCCGTCCCACGCTGCGTGACCCCAAACTCGAAAAGCACCATCAACCAAATCTTGCGACAATTTCCCCAGGTCAATGACGTCAAGGGAACGAATAAGTCGGTTACGAACTCCAGGAAATGGTATGATGTCTATTACCGGAGGATGGGGAATAGTTTTCTGCAACAACGTAGGTTCAAGTGATGCAGGCGCAGAGGAGGTAGTTATGTGGAAAGTCCGGGGGTGCGTTGTAGCGCAAGATATTTGAAGAAGAGTGGCGTTCGCTATGTAGGCAGCAATGATGTTGGTTGATGTTAGGAAAAGGAATTCTTGGTTCAAGTTGAGCGGTGGAGTTTCAGGATAATGGGCTGAATGACGCGATGTTGTGACTAAAGCTTCAGTTGGCCGAGACTGGGTGGGTATGTCTTCATCAGTACCGGCCTCTATGATTGCTGCCAGAGGATATGTGGTATTATTGCTGTCTGGTGATGATAAAAGAGATTCAGCATTCAAGTCGTCGACCAGTGACAGCACACTACCAGATGAAGTTGCTGTATCGGGTGAAGATTCGGTTGTAACATCCACGAATCTTACAGAGCTAGTTTTGGGTGGTGATCGCTTGGCTTTCAGTTGAGCTCCTTGTGAGAAATAAACGCCGTCAATACTCCGGTTCATCATCTGTTTTCTCCATTATAACAACTTATGAGTTGTGAAATACTCACTTCTGGCCCTTTGCGAGAGTCGATTCTGGATTCTCTTGCGATCTTCGCCATTGGTCACTTTAGACCAATCATCCTGCGGCCCCAGCACAAAAGGTATCCAAGTGTCTCGCATCGTTGGCAAGCTAGGCTCTTTACTGGCTCTCTTTTTTTCTCGCTGCCTGACCTAATTTGGAAATGCGGTATTTGTCGGAAGCAAATCGGAAGCAAAGCCCAATTGCCAGATGAAGGAAAACCGGTCAACTGGTTGCAGCAGCCTCTATGGGAACTTTCTGACAGTGAGAGTCTGACGGCTGTGTGAAGAAATAGCGGGGCCTCTGACAGTACTGTAGTTGCTTGGTTACTAATCCAGCAACTTACCTATCTATTTCCGAGTCAGGAGTACCGACAGAGTCGGCTCTCCATGAGTCTTTGGTGAGAAGGAAAGCCGAGACCCGCTGCCGCCGGTTCCGGTCCAATGGTACGGAGTACAACAGCAGGAATTTCAGCCATGTTGGCTGTAGTTGCGAGCTGCAAAGCATACATTTTAACCTTGAACTAAGTTTACAATACTGATTACATAGCAATGCGCCGTCTTCGTTAACAGTGAGCTGTTATGTCATGTTTGTGTCTTTGCTAATTCAAACTCCGCGGGAGTTGTCTTTTTATACTGACTAAGACGGAATTACAGAGTAGAGCTGTCTGAATATGTCTCTAACTCCGTGTTTTTGTATGGCAATGACGGGCCCAATAAACAAAGTCCTTAGTACAATGTCATACTGTAGTGGATTACTGTGGTAGGTTTGTAGACGCCCTTCGACTTGCGCCACCAGAAGCACCATGTTGTACTACAGGTTTTGGGTGTTCATTTTGCGAACTTAGAATACTCGAACAAACCCACATTACGGATAATTCAAGATGGCACAAAGAGAGACAGAACTCTTTTTTTATGAGAAACTACAATTTAAAATAAATCACAAAGTAGCACTATTGACGCTATATGTATCCCTATATCCTGCCTGTACAATCACTGCTGGCATCTTGTAGGTGCTTCTAGCCAATCAAAGCAACAGCTTGCCACCTTCAACCACAGCCAACTCGTCTCCAACAGAAAACTGCACCGAAGTGACATCCGCAAACTCTGCTACGTCGGCATTCAAACTCTCATTGTGAGCAGGATCGGCAAAGAACGCGGCCAAGTCTTTGGCAGTTGGGAATATGAGAGTGGTGATGCCATCAATCTCAGCAATGGGAAAGTGCGGTGCAAGCTGGGGACCGAGCTCTTCCTTGAACTTGGTTGCCAAAGTGTCCGTAAGGTGATGCTTTGTTATTTCTTAAAGTTAGCCAACGCAACTTCTCTCACATAGCTATCTCATCTGCGATAATGCGTACCTGTAAGTAGGAGATGCCGTTATGCTTCACCACAACTGGTCCGGCCAATTTTCCGTGACGAGCAAATCGACGAGAGAATTCTTCCTTCGTCAAGCCTTCCTTTCTTCTTGCTGAAACGGTTGCTCTCCACACACCACTAAGAGGGATAGAAGCACTGTTGTTGTCGCTCATGTTGGTGGATGAATATCTAAATTGTGTAAATAGAGAAATTGAGTTGTCGATTTGCAAACTTGTCAATCTTGAGTTTGTGTTCATTCAATTCTTTAGAAAGAAATTTCTAGGTATTATATAGATTTTGGATATGGCATGATTCGACGTTGTAGATTTAGCCCCACGCATCCCGTTGTCAGAAACCTTACCACTAGCAGTCAGAATCATACATGTCCGTCAGAAAATTTAAAGTACGGCGAAATGAGTGTATGGATGAAGAACTCGTCACTCGTCAGAAAAATAAGGGAATAGAGGATGCGCTTTTTATATTTAAAGACCAATCTATTTGTATTGTTTGCAACTGTGGAATGAAATAGCAGCCTCGTTAAAGGTTGTTGCAGACTTCCTCATCATCGCAGCAACTAATATCTTATCTACAACTTCAACCGGCATAAAATGGCACAAAGCACATTCAAGCAGTGGATTCTGAGGGATGCAAATGGCCTTGTGTCGCTTCACTTGTCTTCCGCCACTATACCGTCAACAATCGGCGATTATGATGTACTTGTCAACCTTCACTTTGCGTCTCTCAACTATCGAGACATCTTAATCGCACAAGTTAGTACCCACCTTCTCGCTTCTCTCAACGACATCCATCTCCCCTTTCTAATACGGATACTTATACATCTTCATAGGGCAAAAATCCCTTTCCGCTGAAAAAGGACGTAGTTCCAGTATCAGATGGAGCGGGTGTAGTTGTCTCAGTAGGCCCCAAGGTCACCGCGTTCCGTACCGGTGATAGAGTTGCGCCGACCTTCATGCGGGACCATATAGCGGGACCAATAACTCCAGCAGCCGTCCTTTCTTCTCTCGGAGCCGTTGTAGACGGAACTCTGAGGGAGTACGGCGTGTATCCTGAGCACGGCCTTGTTCGTATTGCAGATAACCTAAGCTTGCTGGAGGCCAGTTCACTTCCGTGTGCTGGCGTTACAGCATGGACCTCGCTCTACGGGGATCGTTATTTACAACCAGGCGACGTCGTGCTTACTCAGGGGACCAGCGGAGTAAGCTTATTTGCTCTGCAGGTATGTAAAGCTGTTCTCTAGAGAGTTTGGCTGCATCCCCTGATTCGTTCCCAGTTAGCAGTCGCCGCGGGCGCCATTGTCATTGCTACGACTTCCTCAGCAGAAAAGATTCAACTGTTAAAAGATTTGGGGGCCACGCATGTGCTCAATTACAGCGAGGACAAGAACTGGGGTGAGACGGCCAAGAGTCTGACAAGGGATGGGGCCGGCGTTGATATCGTAGTCGAGGTAAGCAGTGCCGTCCAGCAACCTGGTCACGATGCCGGGCTCTCATGCAGTTGAAACTATTTTAGGTAGGGGGTGCGTCGTCTGTGCGCCAAAGCCTCAAGGCCGTCCGCATGGGAGGCATCGTCTCCCTCGTTGGCCATCTCGACTCATCTGAGCCGCTAGACCCGCCGTTTAATCCAGTCGAGGTGCTTGCCAGCCAAGCTACCATTCGAGCTATTGGAGCCGGCAACCGCCAAGATTTCGTAGCTCTCATGAGGGCAATCGATGCCAACAAAATCAAACCCGTTATTGACAAGAAGGTCTTTAACATGAACGAAGCCCGCGAGGCGTATCAGTATATGGTAGGTAGAACATGTCCCATTTTGTGTAGCTACTCTCCTGACTCTCATTACGACTAGTTGGACCGAAAACACCTGGGAAAGGTTGTCATTGACTTGAGGGGCTCTCAAAAACTAACCGATTGAAGGAATCGGCAGCTATTAGTCTATACCTTTTCGACACGAATTGTCTCTAATTTGTTGAGCCGTGGTTTACTAGTACTTAACCATATAATAGCAGCGGGTAGGGGCTGAGACATTCCTAACTATCCGCGGAATTGTTAAATTGTGGGCAGCTTAGTAGCTATAGCTGTACTGTAATTCGGCGACTCAGCTTGAGAGAAATTTTGAATAAAATTACCTTGTCTCTCACAGTGTCACCGCTGATCCTTGGTCAAGTCAAGCAGTTCACTGCAGCAAGTCGATCCTCTCATCTTGCATGGCTTTCTTGCTCTATTGGCTCACCGAGCTGATGCACGATCTGGTTACGCGTACTCCACCTGGCTGTCAAGAGGTTGCGTCGTTGCATGTTCGGACCACGAAATGCGGTTCGGAATTCGAGCTGTATTGTCGGTAAATCGCATCGCAGAAAACAACAATCGGAACAAAATCTGGCAAGCTAGTAGTTAGTTCTGCCGCGGAAGAAACGGAGGAGGTGAACTGCTCCTCGGCTGGCTGAAAGCTCAAGCTGGAAACTGCCGCAAGCAGCCTCATGAATGTCCGCAAAAGGGCAGATCCAACAAAAACCAAAGCGGCACTAATACAGTCTAGCTGCACAGAATAAGGCTTAACACATGAAGCGGGCACCAATTACTTTCGATACTTTCGACGCCAAATTGTATTCTGGCTAGCATGATGTTTGGCTGACGTAGAAGTCGCAATGCTACTCGCAGACCGTAACCCGAGGGAGGCAGTCGGGGGAAAGCCTCCTTCGCCCAGCCAAGGTATGAATATGGCAGCCGGCAAGCATCTCGTCCGAGCGGCGATGCCGAGATGCTGGTAGCTATGTACGTGCTACTGCAGCAGTGTGGGACAAGATCGGCCGTTAAGCGCCGAAGACAGCACGATATCCGATTGGCAGTGTGTCTGTTGCTGTCTTACGAACGTTGACCAAAGGAGGGATTACGCACATCCACGTGAGGGTTCTTAGTACGGACAAGTTCGTATATTCCGTGCCGAGCTTACGCTTGAGCTGGTTGTATGCTGTACTTTTGCGTCCCAATTCCTGCGAGGGGGAGAGGACACGCCTCTTGACCAAGATGAGCCTGGCAAGATCGTTGAAGACAAGCCATGCCAGCCACCCCCAGCAATTGGATGCAGCCAATGATTGGCAGACACAGGAGCATCAGCGAATAAAGGTGGGAGCTCATTGGGATGGGATCGGCCAACCTGTCGGCAATTTCTCAAGGGCTGAAGTCGGGGTCTCTTTGGGGTCTCTCCGCTAACTGGGCTGGGCTGGGCTGTCATATTTCACCGCTTCAGCTTTTCGTTCCCAGCAATTGTTTCTGGCATGGGACACTCGGCAAGGGTTTTCCGTACAGGGTAGTAGCAAGAAGGATCACGTCTCTCCAGGTGCCAGGTTGTAATATTAATGGCATCTTGGCGCCACACGCCGTGGGGGAACTGAGATCCGAGAGCCTTAGACGAGATTGCGACCGCGAGAATCTGCCCGAGAGTTAGAAAAAGAGAGAGCTGACCGCAAGAGATTCGCCTTGCGCCTGCGCTGGTGCAATCCAGGTTGTTCAGGCCCGGCTTCCAACGCTTGCGACGGTCCGTTTGCGCAATGACAATCGCTTGTTCGTCTCATTATCAGCTTGAGCTCTCCTCGTCCTAGTTCAGCGCCAGAATGACCGAGCATGGATGCTAAAGGTCCTCTTCCAAGGCCGCGACACAGCTTCGCTGGACTCGTACTCGATTCGATTTCGAGGGCGACAAGAGGAGGATAATCTTTACCGTCAGAACATCAGTAACACCAGTCATCATCGCCACACGTTCATCATACATTGCTTCAAAGACTCCGCGCAAACCCTTTAGTATCGCCATCGCCACCCTATGCACGCACGAAAAAAAGAAAAATAGAAAAAGAAAAAGAAGAAACGTTCCCAACCTCGCTTGAGCGAGCAATCTACCACGGTTGAGCCTGCAGATGTATTCAGCTATCAAGCCTATCACATCATGGCCGGCCTTACGGAGGAGCAGTTCAACGCCCTCGTCGTCATTGAGCGCACTTGCTCAACAATATCTCTGGTGGCATGCGCGTTTACGATTCTCACGTTTCTTTGCTCAAAGTATTTTAGCAAATCAATTAACCGCCTGATCTTTTATGCGTCGTTTGGCAACATCTTGACCAATACTGGCACAATGATGGCTCGATCGTTTATAGACGAGCCGGACTCGGCTGGTTGTCAGGCGCAAGCATTTTTGATCCAAACGTATGTTGTCCGGACCTCTATTCTAGCTATCCCCAGCCGCGAGCACAACTTAGACTAACAATCAATCACAGCTTCCTACCAGCTGATGTACTTTGGACGTTATGCATGGCAATTAATGTCTATCTCACCTTTTATCACAAGTTCGAAGCCAGAGATCTGCGCAGGATAGAGCCCATCTATTTACTACTCTGCTATGGTACTCCGTTCATACCTGGATTCACATTCCTTTTCGTAAAAGATCGCGGAGGAGATCGGATTTATGGCCCTGCCGTCTCATGGTGCTGGATATCGCGTGAATGGGATGTTCTTAGGGTGGCGGCTTTTTATGCCCCCATGTGGTAGGTGACGCTTGAACATGGATTGCGACAAGTAAAAGACAGTAACATTTATTAACCATGCCAAAGGTTTTGCATCCTCTTCATATTCGCCATCTATATTCGAGCTGGCCGTACCATCTTCCAAGTCCGGAAGCAGGTCTACGTCTTCCAGTCGTCCGATCTCGACCCCATTTCAATAGATGAAGTGACATCCTTCCCTTCGACTGATCCGACCCTTACCATGGAGGCCATTCACGACCCTGATCCGACAAAGCTTGAACATAACCTCGGCCTCCAACAACCCAACAGCTATGCGGGTGGTTCGAGCTCAGAAACCGCAACGAGGCCTCGTTCAGTCCATCTTGCAACTAACAAATCCACTCAGTCGAACCAATCTGATGGGCCACACGCAACCTACTACGATTACGCCACGCCTCCTCACAGAGGATCAAACCCACCGCAGCCACGACAGCCCTCTCACTCAGCAACATCACGAGCTCTCCGCCTCATTCGCCGACGAAATCACGAGCGAGATAATGCTGCTTGGTCGTATACCAAGTGCGCTCTCCTTTTCTTTACTGCCATGCTTATTACATGGATACCGTCTAGCGCCAATCGTCTATACTCTCTTACCCACCACAACTCCGTTTCCGTTCCACTGGAATTTATGAGCGTCTTTGTGCTTCCGCTACAAGGGTTCTGGAATTGTCTTGTCTACGTCGTCATGTCTTGGACGGCTACCAAGAATCTGTTCCACGACATGTGGCTAGCGGGACGAGCGTTTGCCATTGATCGCATGGACCGTATTCGCGGACGGACGCATAATGAAGAGACGCCTGAAAGTTGATACAGAACTTGTTACGGTTCTAGTTAATAATACCATTGTTTTGGGGGAGAGGAGTCCAGGGCTTTATATATATCTACTCATTTGTTGGTTTCGTTACTTCCCTTGACACACGAAGCTGAACATGTTCTCTTCTACATTTTCCAGTAGAACCGTACATAGTATACGAAGGAGAGAGAAAGGGGTTTCTGGCAAAGAAGGAGTTGCAATCCGTTGGGGAATGCGGCGTATCGGTAACCATAGAGGCACACATACTATGGAGAATATATTCATGATTTATTGAGTACTAGATCCTTCGAGGCATGATTTGTAAACTTTGTTTAGCATGCGAGGGGTCTGTTCATATTTTTTGAAACCAGCTCTAGGTTAAGCAATATAGATGTTTAACTATAGAGGGTAGAGATTGATTCCTCTTCTATCAACTCAATAACAAGGATTGCACTATTTGTGACACGATGGAAGGACCTGTTAACGAATACGGTGCAGACGCATCAGTTATGGAAAACAGTATCAGTATTGGTACAGTCATCGAGTGGCTATTCATTCTTACACGTAGCCCAAGTAAGAGAAGAAAATCCACCAAACCAGAGACATCACGAGTGCAAAACAAGTCTCCATCGGAGCAACCCTTGCTAGCCCTAGTAAATGTAGCCGCAACGCTAAAGGCAATTAGCGCCGAAAGCTATTGGTAGAAAATGCTGGGGAGGAGTCGGAATCAAGCATCTCGCTCCCGACTTCCGCCTCGGTCCAGACCCAAGGTGCTGATGGCTGAACAGTGCGAGACTCTGACTGTCCAATCTCTTTCATGTTGTTACGGTAGCTTCCTTTGCTTCATATAGCAACATTGAAGATGCAATTGTGATGCACATAATAGGGGGTTGCGCGTTGATTATAGCCGCCTTCTGGCAGCAGTGCTTACTTACATGCCGTATACTCGTAAAAACTCCATCTATACTCCATCCTGGACAATTCCATTACGCCATTTCTATTGTCCATTTTGTGATCGCATGTGTCATGCTCATCTCCACTTCTCCGCTACCCCAGATCTCCATTTATTTTGCCTTGAAACTCTTCACTCACCCACCTTCATATGCATAATCACCCCCCCGGAGGAGAGATACGATGTCAACAGGATGTGTCGTCTGCCGTTCGCGAAAGGGAAGCTGACCAAACCCAATTGGAATTGCTTTTTGCCGTATTTGGCCAATTCAATTCCAGAATTTCAGGTAGCAATGAGCACATGTACTTACATCCCCTGCAGGTTCGGTGCGACCGCAAAACACCAACATGCCACAACTGCGATCGCCTTGGGGTAAATTGTCCCGGTTATAGTGACACGGCGGCGATTTTATCGCACAAGGATGGGTCACGGCAGCGGATCCAGGACTCGGTGGACACCATTTACCGAGCGTCCGGAGTTGAGAAGCGCAAGGTCGGATCTTGTGACGAGTGTCGCCGGACAAAGAGTCGCTGTTCTCGCACGCGGCCGACTTGCAAGCGATGCACGAGGAAAGGCTTCACATGCAAATACAACGCCAAATACGATGCCAAATACGACGCTGCCGCCAGCCAATCGCCTTCGTCGTCGATGCCAGTAGACGACCAGATGTTAACCAGATCCAATCGCAGCGTCAGCGTTTCCACTCCTGGGAGCCAAGCCAACTTAATGGCCGTATCTCTATCAGCGCAATTGTCACCCGGTGCTCAATGGTATGTATAATCGAGAGTTTAAAGAATAAAAGAAGGAGAAAGGAAAGAACATAGGATCATGAGACTTCTAGCCCGACAAACGCTTACCATCTTCTGCCGTCTCATTGCAGGCTCTTTGCGGATGCCCTACCACAAGATAGGTTTCATTTACAGTCCTTGGCCGACAAATTCTTTGATCGGATATCTACTCTACGCTGTTTGGGTTTCATCCACAAACCAACCTTTTATCAAGCGTTGGACAGAGGCACACTGAGTGAGGATTTTGGAGAGGCGGTCATCTACATAGTTGCTGCGCTTGGAGCAAGGTGAGAACATCGCCTAGTGTATTGACGTGGATTTTTAGCATTGATCATTGCAATAGAATGTATCTGTTGGATACCCCGTCAGAATTTAACAATCCATTTCACGGCATTCCTGGAGCGGCTTGGGCTGAACGAGCGAGGGATCTTGCTATGAGGGAGATAGCAAATCCTTCCCTTTCAACAATGATGGTTTGTGATAGCAGTGCTTGGCTTTTGCCGTCCTTGGCCGTCCTTCTCTAATCTTGAATCATAGGCAATGGTTCTTATATGTGAACACTCCATCTCTATGGACCAGCATGCTCTAGCCTTTGTCGTCTTCGGATCCTGTCTTCGCATCATGAGATTACTCAGCCTTGACTCTCCTAAAAAGGTGCCTGCTTCACCTGGGCTTGCCCAGATGACTCAACTGGAGACCGAAAGAAGGCTTTTATGGTCTTGCTATATCCTTGATAGCTTTCTGGGTGGTGGAGTAGACGGGAATCTGTACTGGAAAGACGATTATCCATGCGTACCGCTACCTTGCTCGGATGCGAACTTTGTTGCCCAGGAGCAGCAGTATCTCGACTTTAATGCACCAAAGCTGAGCACGTTTGAGCTTTCCCCAGATCGAAGTTACCTCAACCTTCGCTCTCATACGATATATCTTGTGCAGCTTCGAACTCGGGTACTGAGGTTTGTTCTGAAGAGAGCTTGAAGTCTCCATGTGATCACTAACCATATCTGTAGACTGATCAGAAGCAACAATCAGGAGGCCAACATATGGGATCCTGGATCTGCACTCCTCGACATTATTCAGCGGCTAGAAATATGGTACGCTGGTTTGCCCGAGCAACTGGTTATATCCGATCTCAACGCATACGTTCACAAAGAACTCAGCATCATCAGCGCTGTCTTCATGCTACATTTCCTCTATCACTCAATTGTGTGCGACCTACTTCGAGTTTCACTGCCAGGATACGTCTTTCCCCTATCGGCTGCTTTCCATTCCGCTCCTCTCGAATTTCGCAGGCAGTGCCAAGAACGGTGTCGGTTTCACGCAGACGAAATATCACGACTTGTGCGAGTTGGCTTCAGTTATGGCGTCCGTGTTTTCGACGATTTACACAGCCTCATGGCCACATTCGAATCAACCAAGATTCAGATCATTCACACTGCCACAGCTACGTCCAATGCCATCGATGTAAGAGAGCGGGCGAGCTACAACATCCAGCTAAATATGAGGGCACTGGATATTCTTCACCTTCAGAAAGACAAGCCGAATCCCTACGTCAGTCTATATTCCCTGTTGATAATTCAAGGACACGAATGAAGCTGACTGTTACATTAGCACAAGGCCTTGTTACCGCTGCTAGAAAAGTTTGACTTCAACAACGTAGTGGCTGAGTGGCAAGCTTACCCAAGTCCAGTGTTCGTCACCCTTCCCCAAACCCTACTAGGACTGTCTAACCATTGTCTTCTTATCCTCTTTAGATCGATGGACTCAGAACAGGCCGAGGTTACAGGCCCAGAAGATACTGGCTTCTTAAGCAGCTTGGCTCCGTTCCGCCTCGCCAAAGAAGAAATCCGAGCTCAAAAGAAGCAACGAAGGGGATCATCACCAGCCGCAAACGATCACCCCGTCTCACCCTCAACAGTCCGCCCACCGCCAATCATCTCCATGCCTCAAAAGGGGGCTCTCGGTGGCGTCGGTGGCGGTATTGGAAACGGCGGTGTCTTGGAAAACTCGGACTTTTCTCTAGACCGCATTCAGCTAGCATCTACAACACATCCTACGCCTACTGGTGTCAACGACCAGGATGTTGCGGCTCAGATCCAGGAGGCAGTGCCAAAAGAGATGGTAGACTTATCAGATCTTGCAGAGGATTACATCCGGATGGCAGGTGAGATGGCCAACTACATATCGTGGGACATTTCGGAGCCGCCATCATGGTTAGATTTCGACATTAGTTCGAGTAATATATGACAGCATCGTCCGCTGGAGGACGACAAGAAAACAAATTTCATCGCTTACAGAAGAAGTATAACGTGAAAGACTGGGTACTAGCACGCCGAGGGACAGTGGCTGGCCCCTCTTATGGAAAGCAATTGCTCCGTATTACTCATTTTAATTTGTTCTATATCATTATTTTTATTTCTTCTTTTATTACAGCGGGTTGCCCAAGCGTATCTTGTTTATGCGGTTGGGACAATTTCTGCCAGCTCCTTTGGTGTTATTTCTGGCCGCCCTATATACTTGATCCAAGCATATGGATCTTCCATCTCGTCCTTGAGCGTGGTTTGCTGTGCGCCCTGGATGGCTTTCGGATATTCGCCAGCGAGTCCAACGACACCGACCTCCTTTCTATATTCTTCCCACAAAACGAGCATCTCTTTGAGCCTTTCTGGCTCCTCTTTACTCAGGTCGTTTGTCTCACCAGGGTCAGCATCAAGGTTGAATAACTCCCACCGCTGAGGACCCTTGGGTGCAGGTACAAACGTAATCTTCCAGTTGCCGCGACGCAGGGCTCCGGATCCCGCAATCTCAAACCCGGCAACATAGTCAGCTTCATGAATAGGCGACTTTCGACTCCAGCCGCTGATTGATTCGAGATAGCTTCTCCAGCTCTGGCCACGGAGAGACGCAACCTTGCGGCCATTGTACTCTGTGCCTGGGTGTTTCAGCCCTGCGAGGTCCAGAACCGTGGGTACGATATCCATGACGGTGCAGAAGGCGTCGGTGATCACACCGCTGCCATCGCTGCCACGCTGGTTGTTAATGCCTGAATGAGGCTTTACTACTAGGGGCACCCTGCAGCCTCCCTCGGTAGAAAACATCTTGTACAACCGTGATGGTGCGGTGGCTGCTTGAGCCCAAAGAGGGCCGTACCAGACAAACGAGTCTCCCCTGCCAATGTTGTCTAGACTGTTGTTGTAATACTTATTCACATGCGCCATGATGCTGTCGCCAACTAAGGGGCTCGCTTCGTAACTCGCTCCCTCAGCACCATTGTCGCTCATGAACAGGATGAAAGTGTTATCGAATTCGCCCGCCTTTCGCAGATAATCAAGAACACGGCCAATGTTCCAGTCCATGCGATCCACCATCCCCGCGTACACCTCCATGGCCTTTGCAGAGGCGGCACGTGTCTCTTCATTGAGAGATTCCCAGTTCTTCACTTCGGCCCCTGTCGTTACAACGGGGTGGGCTACTGCATCTTGACTGACCAGCCCGAGAGACTTGAGTCGCTCCAGGCGCTTCTGGCGCAGTGCCTCCGGTCCATCTGCATATTGACCCTTGTACTTGTCACACACCTCTTTGGGTGCTTGTAGCGGCCAGTGTGGCGCGGAGAAGGGGAGGTAGGCGAAGAAGGGCTGCTGACGCTCCTCATCGGTACGATTTTCGAGGTAAGAAATCATCCGGCTCGCATAGCCGTCTGACGAATACCAGTCCTCGCCGAGTTCTTTTTCATTTAGATAGCGGTCGTCCTCTGCATGCAGGGCTCGCGTTGCGGTTTCGAAGAATCGCCCAGGCTCTGAGGTGGGATCCTGGTATTCAGGCTCATAAGCTATTGATTTGTCTTGTCAGTAAACGCAATTGGCTGCAGATGGGATACGATGCCGGGTTCCGACTGGCCAGCACACATACCGTAATGATTCGCGCACCCTGGCAGCAGCGCCAGGCTCTTCTTGAAGCCACGCTTGATGGGTAGATGCTGCTTCTGTAGACCCAAATGCCATTTGCCACTCATGACCGTGAAGTACCCTCCATCAGATAAGAGCTCCGGAAGAGCAACCACTCTTTCATGTAGGTAACCTTCATGGCCTGGCTGGCCCTGGTGAGCAGGTGAACTGCGCACAAACTCGTGTAACTGTCCAAGTCCAGCAATGTGATGGTCCGTCCCCGTCATAAGCATCGAACGAGTAGGACTGCAAGCTGCGGCAACGTGGAATTGTGTGAAGCGCAGAGACCCTTGCTGGGAGGCCAGCGAATCGATGTGAGGGGTTGTTATCTCGGAGCCATAGCAGCCAAGGTCACTGAAGCCAAGGTCATCAGCAACAATGACGAGGAAATTGGGTCGAGTATCCTTTTGGCTGCCCATTGCTTGATACTTTGTTGGCAGTGCAAGGCGCGAGTTTAGTTGAGAGGACAAAAGGAACAGAATAGCAGAAGGTAGGAAACGCGATGATCATAAGATCAAGTTCAATATATGGAGCTCGTCATTTTTTTTTATCTTGCATTAGGTATGGATCCATCCATCCCAAGTGCCTGAACCATTGCTACATCACTAGAGATGGCAACTAATGTCGGCATCCGTCCTGGTCAGAAACTGTGCATGACCACATGGAAGTCGGGTGGCTTTTGGCGGAACCGAGCTCCCCCAGCTTTCTGGTTCTCGCCTACATGAACATAGTTTGTGTTCCCGAGACCTGTGATACGGGGATTCTCCATAGTAGAGTTGTCTAAAAGCATGAGATCGTGGGGCCATAAGCCAGTCTAGTTCCAGCCAGGCTCTCCGCATGAGTTCTCGATGCGGAGAGGCGAGACTGTTCTGACTTTCTGACTCGCGGCCCTCGCTGGTGTCCGGCTTTCGCCCCGGACTTCGGCCTCCTAGTTGACGGCCTTCGGTCGCTACTCCCAGCATTTGCTGCGGACAACGTCCATTGCGAGTTGATCCATTGAGATGGTGCAATGGTCTGCGATCCAGGCACGGCGCGTCAAGGATTGACAAAGCGACGTGCCCAATACAGTTGTGGCTGCAAGGCGTCGATGCTCAAACATTCTATATATGTCGTGAATAATCCTGTCTTTTTTCCGCCCGGAGATGGTGGCAGAGTCTGCAGCATCGGAAACGCGGTCGAACGCGATCAAGCTTTCGCTGCCAGGATATAGAAGATCATCTCGACTTTATCCTTGATTCCATCCATCAACTCTCCTGTTCCCTATTATCATCATAGCAATCATCGTCAAAGTATTGCTGTACCCACAACGTCCAAAATGGCCGGCGATACAGGTTCGGTAGACCTCTCTGTAGGTCACCGCTTGAAGCAGTTTAACAGCACGATTCTGTTCATCATGCTGTAAGTGCCCAAAATACTTCCATCCCATCTAAATAAAACTTATTTCTAATCAAAATGATGTTTTCCAGGTACATGTGCAGCTGCGCCTTCAACTTTGGTTACGATGTTGGCAACTTTGGAGGAGTCCAAGGCATGCAGAGCTTCGGCAAGCGGTTCGGTCAATGTGATCCAACAACAGGCGTGTGCAAACTTCCCCCATGGTTGTCTTCCCTTATGACGTCGCTGCCCTTCCTGGGCAAGGCTCTGGGTGCCATTGCTTGTGGACCGATCGCCGAGCGATACGGACGCAAGATGTGTGTCCTGGTTTTGGCTTGCCTGTCCTTCATGTGGGTCACCCTTTGATAAAAACTATTGGATTTAATGAATTTCTCCTGTAGAATATCAAGTTTACTGACAATGGATTCTACAGTGGCGTTCTTCTGCAAACATCTGCAAAGTCGAGCGCACAGTTCACTGTGGGCAGATTCATCAGCTTCGGCATGACGGGAATGACCATCGTTGTTGTCCCCATCTATCTGGCTGAGACCTCTCCCAAGGTTCTGCGTGGAATGATGACATCCACGCTGCAGCTCATGATTGTTTTTGGCCAGTTGATTGCCTCGCTGGTTACATTTGGAACTCAGCACATCTCTGGTGATAAAGGCTGGCAGATTCCCGTTGGTCTGCAATTCATTGCTCCGGCATTCATTGTGGCACTGCTGCCTCTTGTTCCCGAATCTCCACGATGGTAAGCAGTGAAATAAGTTTCTTGATTTTGAAGATAAACTAATGATTTACAAAACACAGGCTCCTTACTCGAAATCGAACTGAGGAGGCCAAAGTTTCCCTGCGAAGACTCTACAAGAACCACACCGAAGCCGAAATCGAGCAGGAAATCGACATTCTCCGTCATGCTCACTCTACGGAGGAAAAGGGCCCGTGGTCAGAGGTCTTCAACAAAGAAAACCGAAAGCGTACCATGGTTGCTGTGATTGCCATGTTTGGTCAGCAGATTACCGGACAGGCCTTCTCCAGCCAGTACTCTGTCGTTTTCTACCAGTCTCAGGGCTACAAGAGCCAGGCTTTCCTGTTCAACATTTTGAGCAACGTTACTGGTCTCGTCTGTCTCATTGCTACTTGGTTTATGATTGACCAAATTGGCAGACGCCCCATGTTGATGATTGGTGGCTCAGGAATGGCTATCTTCCTGTTTATTGTTGGCGGTGTTGGACTTGAGAAGCATCCCAACGACTCTGAAAGAGGAGCATTGGTAAGTTATGAGGCTCTCTTCCTCCCTTACAAATCTGTATACTTACGATTCTTAGGTGGCATCTTTCATCTTATTCGCTTGCTCCTACAACCTGTCATGGGCTCCAGTGTCATACGTCGTGGTGTCCGAGGCGGCCTCCACTCGTGTCAAGGAAAAGACCAACCTCTTTGCATCCGTCATTTCTATCATCACCACATTTGTCACCTCATTCACAATTCCTTATCTGCTCAACGCGCCGTACGCCGCACTGGGTGCTAAAGTTGGCTTCATTTACGGCTCCATCAACTGGGTGATGGTTGGTGTAGCTTACTTCTTCATTCCTGAGATGAAGGGACGGAGTCTTGAAGAAGTTGATGAACTTTTCGCATCGGGAGAATCGCTGCGCAATTTCAGCAAAGTTCAGGTGACTCCCACAGCTACCTATATCGAGGATACAGCTAGGAAGGAGCCGGGCTCTGGCGAGGCTTAGAATGCGACGACTCGTGCAGACCGTGGACATGATGGGGGGAGGCAATAGTTAGTTAATATTAGTAGCATTAGTAGCACAATGAATTCTCAATCAGCAGTGGCTGATATAATGCCGACAATGTCATAAAATACACTGCACATTCATCATTTCCTAGAACATAGAGAGCGAAAGGTGACAACTGGCAGTTGTTGACTATCTTAACCACGCCAGGCTATCCTTCAAAACGTATCGATTAGTGAGAGCAACCCCGGTTTTAAGACATTAGGGAGAGACGACCTAGACGGTAGCTTTTCCAGCAAGGCAAATTTTAAAACAGCTTACGAGGACATATGCGGACTTGGGTTGTGTCCGATACCCGAAAGGATTGGGTGGGCCGCGGGACCAGAGATACCTAGATGTGGCGGAGCCTCAGGCAAATTACTAACCGATCGTTTCTGTGGTCGACATACGGCCTTGAAGACTATTCTCCCATTTGAGGGCTGCCAGTAAAGAAAACGAATTCTTACACACATTGGTATAACGGTCAAGACATGTCTGCCCCCCGACAATGCCAAGTCTCGTGAGGGTGGAAAAAAGCACGATCGCCGCCTTAAAGATATAACGCGTAATTGTATCAAGTGAAGTAGGAACATTCTTAACATACAAGAATAGTTATAGAAATTGCATGCTTAATGGATGTCATCGAACCAAAGTATCAGCAACTACCTAGGTAGAGATACGTCTACATACTTGCAATGAATGAACAAGTAGATGAAGTAATAGTATATCGATCGTGGCTTAGACAATGTCATGTACTACTAGTATAGTGTACCAAAATACAAGACAATATCAAGCACTCCTTCTATTATTAGAAGATAACTTCGGCATGTTATGCCAAAACTCCGTCATTCCTTCGACCGAAATTCGACCGAAACGCGTAATACCATGTGTAGAGTATGAAAATGTATTGGTAAATGGGCTGCCTGAGAATGAAAAGTCAACATAATGTTTTTGGAACTGTATAGCTATGCATGATCAATGGTACATAGAAGCCACAACACAAACAAGACTTTAGTTCCACACTATGGGGTGAGGGTAAATGATCCAGTACAACTTCATGACGTACTCGAAACCCATCTATACGAGCAAGCATGATCAATTAGAAATCATATGCATGCAGTATGTTTGCCGGTAGTCCACATTCTGACGTGTCTACTTCCTTGGCATGTACATCGACGCGACCCAGCTCGTGGGCTTGTCCATCGGTGAGGTATTGGAAAGCGTCGAGAGACATTACAATTCCAGACTCGGCACTATCGATGGCAAGGAGTGATATAGTTTTGTCGTTGTATCCGAGTGTCCAGCAAGTGAAGCACTTGCCAGAGTTAATCCGATCGATGCTGTTCAAACCAATGAAGCCAACGGCATCTTGTTGAACTTGCCAATCCAAGTTGGGCATGAATCCGATATTCTTTCTCCAGCAGGCGACTGTGTTTAAAGATCGAGAAGGGTCATCGTAGAGAGGATCGAAGGTCGCTATTATCGGTCAGCAATAGGAGAAAAAACCTCAGTCGGGAGTCTTTGATAGTCCTTACCGGACACAATCTCGGCGGAAACAGGGCCAACAACGGCAGCAATTTGGAAGACGCGGTTTGCCAACATTTTTGATAGACTTTTCGAATTTCTGGCGTTGGTAAAGATGGTGTTGTAATGGATTGATTGGTAAAGTAATGCCCTAGTGCTAACTGGATGATGAAAGATGGGGAGGAGTGGGAGGGACGGAAGGGAGACTCCCTATATCTGCAATTGGCGGAACAACCAGGGTCAGCAAAAATAACAACTCTGACGCCTAAGAAAGAAGCCACCACGCACATACATGGTGTTATGTTATCCACCCATTGGCCATTGCACAGCCCTCGAGGTTTGTTTGTTTGTCTTCATCCCATCAGTCAGTTAATTCTTTTATGCAGATGGTCCCATGTGACGGCATTCCCGCAACTTCCATTCCAGGTCTCCACGCGCCTATCACGACACGAGAACGTCTATACCAAATAGAGAGTACTACCAAATGGGGAATACGAGATATGAACAACAAATGAAAACCCAAATGCTCAAAATAGTACATGTGAATGTTGGCAACTGAAGATTTTTGTCCTCTATAAAATAAGGATGAATATCCCCCAGCCTGTCAAGGTCTAAATTAGTGTTCAAACACTTTGCAAGTTTCTTCCAAATCTGCTTATTAAGAGGATTTTAGGACCATATTCGAAGCAACTCAAAGCCTATTCTTACCCCTGTGTAGGGCTCGGAGATATCCACCAAACCCTTGGAGGCCGTCATCATGAAGACACCAACTACCACTCTGCTATTCATTGTCTTTTCTGCGTCTGTTGTAAGACCGGAAAATATTTCTCCGCGAGATATCGATGCCCAGAAACTCTGTGGAGACCTTGAAGTCATGAAGATGGATGTCGACCAGCTCCCTACCGGCATCTCTCCGGACAGCGTCCGGATGTGCGAAGAGCACCCTCTCACTCAGGATGACATTGATATACTGGACGGGGCATCTCTAGCTCCCGTTGATGTCAGTCAAAGCGGTGTCACGTCGGCTCTCCCACTCTATTTTGGGGTAAAGCGGGCTTGTTATTATGCTGCCCCTTATGGCTGTACCAGGGGATATTGCTGGAAGGCCTGTGATGATGACGGCAAATGGTGCTGGACTGCTTCTCAGGGTGGATACGGCGCTTGGGCAACATGCAAAACTTTTGAAGATTGCGGCTTAGACGATGATGATTTTGGTTGCGGGAAACGTTGCCAACGTTGCGGCTGTGGCTGTTAATGGGAGGCTGGATGTATGTTGGAAGTAGGGTTAAACCTCTTATAGATGCTTAATGCTACAGAAGTTCCCGAATTAGAAGGAATTGCTAGAAAGAAACTAGATTGAAGTAAAATTTACTGTCAGTTGTAAGTTGACCCTTGCAAAGACTCTTAGTCCTCCGGTAGTTGTTCTTCATCACTTATCAAACGAGCACCAAGCCATCCAAATTACGAATCATTGTTACAAAATATTCTCATATTTGGGACAAATTGGGCAAATTGGTAGCATTACTACATACGTATCATCGCTAAAGCACCATGCTCTCAATGCGGAGCTGAAGGAAGGAGGCCTCGCTCTTCGGCTTCTCAGCAGCATTACGAGGCCGTTGGTTGGTTCAGGTCGCAGGGCTTCTCGCAAGGCTGAAAAGCACAATACTATCAGCTACTCGAACACGTAAGGTGTGGTCCAATTCCATCATCTCAGGTGGATCTAATTGGGAGCTTGTTTCCAGCTGCCGGCGAGATTAGCCGGGTTGCTTCATGAGGCTCGTCAGCAAGCATCCCCGTGTCAGAGCTCAGCTAGCACTTGGTAGACGATGCAAGGCTATCGCGTGCTTCAACAGCCGTGGCGCAGGCGCAAACGACGGGGACTTCTCGGCCGAAAGCATGAACAATTATGTAACTACGTCGCCAATGAGTGCAAAAGTTCTCAATGCCTGTACAGTAGTATCCGGAGCCGCCTATCAACTAACCCTCTCAGCTCGACGGGTAACCAATCTCAGTGTAAGAGCAAAACTCCCCACTTCTGGGGATACCCGCATAGCCGCGTGTATAGTGGATATAAGTCGTCGTCATCTCCTACGCATCACGACGTATGCACTAACAGGGGATCTCCTTACGATCAGACGCTTCCTTTTCCTTAGTCCTATATTAACTCTATAAATAAGGTGCAGAAGCCAAGTTTTAGATAGAACGACGCAAGCTTTCGGATCGCGCCGAGCTATGCAAGTTGGATCTAGCCAACCGCGGGTTCTTTACGCGCGTCGCAGAAGCATGGGTCAGCTGCAGTGACAAGCTATGCGGGTTTCTCTCTTTACAGATAAAAGCTTCTTTTTCCTCGTCCAAATTACCCTAATGGGAGAAACTGAGCAACATATATAGATGGGCAATTGAGTGCCATGTTGTATTGTTTTTCTCTCATGCGTCTTCCTTCGTAATCCGGGGCAAGGAGTGCATATAGTATAGTATAAGCATCCTGTAAGTGTTCCGATGCCCAAATCCTACTAGTGTTACCAACAGACAACTCGCCGCACACGACCAGCTCAATGCTCTGCAAGAATCTTTCGGCGTGTGCCTTGTTTAGAAGGGCGTCCTACGGAGCTTGAGAGCTACAGTATCACCGAGTATTTTTCTAGGTGATGAGACCCGAGTCATGAGAATCCTACCAAATGAACCCAAATGACTCGAATAAGCTAGCTGATATGCAGAGGAAGGCAGTAAGCTCGAGACACATGACGGCATTTATGATCATTCGTGAATTGATGTGAAGAAATGAAATGCGCAAGAAATAGAAGCGGAAATCACCTGATCCATTCCCAAGTGCGCTTCAACTGCTACCCTACATGTAGTCATTAGAATACAGAGATATATATTGTTGGGTATTACCCTTCAGTTTCTGGATCAATTTGAGAAGCTATTGGCAAAGCAGAAACCCAGTATTCATGAGACGGCTTACTTACCGACTGCTATAAATTGATGTCTCTCTGGCCAGTGACGTAAAATGTTTCTCTTTGTGATACATGCATGTCGTATGATCAAGATTCTGGTTTATATCGGTTCATCGGAGATGATTCCTCCCCGACCGACCGATGAAATCCTTATTGGCCTGAAAGACTCCTCACCTCTTTCTGACCGATGTGGGCGAAGGAATTGTCTGAAACAAGTCGCCAACCGTTACCATTCCGACTCCATGGATCATCTGCATGTAACAGATCCTGTCAGCTTACATAGTAGCTCAAAGCTCAGTCCGCCACTCCTTCGCCCAGTGGTGTAACCCGATGGAAAATCGCTACACCAATGAAGTTTGTTGGGCCGAATACACTGTTTTGATAGGCGGCTAATATACCTGCTTTGAGAGACTACATCCACTCTCAGTGATCTCTGCAACTTATTAGACGAAATGGAAGAACAAGAGAAGCGAGGTACTAGGGTACTGGAGACTCAAAGACATCAGTTGAACCTAATATAGATGTGAGCCAGTAATGCTATCTAGTCACCATGCCGCGGAGTGGCTCTAACTATACAATAGGTCATCTAAGATAAAATTCGGCCATATAAAAAACCAGGTCAATTTTTTAACTCGTCGTACTGATATCATCATGCTGTTGATGATTGAGTTGAGGATTGATCTTCATCTTGAGACAAGTGTAACGTATGTTTCAAAACTTACTGCATGCACAGTGTCGACAGCAATTTACGGCATCATTGCTGATATCATTATGTAGCACCACAACTAAGATGAATCAATTCCCACGAATAAAGACCAATCACAAGATTTCCTAGCATTCTGCAGAGAAGCGAAAAGATATATAAATGCTTGTGCATCTAATAGTGTGCCTCGTTATCTTCTCATCTACTATTCCAAAGCACTCTCTTCTTCAAGAACAAGTGAATCTCGATCTCAAGTAATCATGAAGTTATTGCCTGTTGTTTACTTTGTTTCTTTAATCGCGCCTTCGACCGCAACATGGTGTTTTTCGAATGCAAACACCTGCCCAATAGAATCATACAAGGGTCAAGCTACTGCATCTTGCTGTGACAAGATTAATGTGCATAACCATGACCGTGGCTGCTGGGTTGAAGGCGAACTTTGGACGAGATTCCGAGATTGCTGCATCCACGATTGGGGCTGCAGTGGTGTCACCGATTAGTGTCAAAAATTATCACCAATTTCAGGTGTGTTTTTCCACCTCTTGCTCAACATCAGCGTCGACTAATCCCGGCTTATTGCGTATGCAATAGAACTATCAGACTTTACCTTCAAAATCTCAGCAGTACTGAGGTAATACAGTGCCTAATATCTCTTTGTACAAAAGGATTCAGAATGCTATTAGGGTTGATTGGCACCTTTGGTCGTTGTATGGAATTCTCTACTCAGAGTTTAAGCTCGGCCGACCATTGGCCTACTACTGTCTTTACCGATATAATTCCAATCACTGATAAAGAAGATCAGAGAGTTGAGCGTCTTACAACAATTTCCTGATATGTGTGCCCACTATACTCACTTATGTCTCCCATATCAGCAGTCTAGATCAATATATAATCCCGGCTCCAGCCAATCCAGCTGATGCAGCTCATATATAGCGTTTTGAAGACAATAAGGAGGCTGATTGTAAATTATCACTATACACATGGACTGAGAGGAAGAGTCCAAAATCGTGTGAACAGACAGAGCCGCCGTCAAACCGCAGTCAAAGCTGTGGTTATGGGCACTGATATAAATGTAGAAATCCTGGACCAAAATTCATAGGCGTTGCTACAAAGTCTACTGTATCTGTGACGGTGGAGTGTTGGATATCAGGGCTTGCTTGATGCAAGCGGTATAGTAGTAATATATGTTAAATAAATGTTTTTTCTTCCAATCATTTACGACATGCTGTACTCAATAAATTAATAACAATTAAATGAATTGATGAATATGAAGTTCAGTAGCTTTCTAATAATTCATATGCTCTATTCAATAAAGAAAATAGTATGATAGAAAAGCAGAACTTGAAAAGTTGAATGTAAAAATACTTGAGAAAAAATCTCACTTGACTGAAATGAAAGTAGTAGAGCATCCATACTTGACTCAGGTTTACCTTCACCTAGGTATAAATCGTTATCTCACTATACCCCCCTTTAGATTAGATCAGCATCCCGGCAACCGCACTTGTAAACAACATAGCTCCCATGGCAAATCCGATCTTCCATGGGACGATATACGCTTTATACACTCCAATAGCAGCATTAGTGCTAGTTGCTTTAGCAATTGAAGCTGTAGTTGCAGAAGCCTCGGTTCTTGACGGAGCGGGAGTGGTTGAAGCAGTGTTTGGCGACTTAGTATTCTTGGCCGTTGTGCCGCTAGTAGTTGCCGAAACAAAGTTTTCGCTGTCAGTTGTCGACCACTCTGCAGTTGTAGTTTCTGAAACAAGGTTTTCCTCGTCCGTTGTCGACGGCTCTGCGGTGGCAGTTTCCGAAACAAAGGTTTCGTTGTCCGTTGTCGACGGCTCCACGGTGTCTGCTATGTCTGCCAGACAAGCCTGACAAAATCCAGTGTCTTTCGCCTGTTCCGTGGCGAGCTCGACTTGATCCGCAGCTGAGTAGAACCCAAATGGGTCGCATCGAACAGAATCAATCTCTGCATTAAGGCATTTTTCGAGCTTGGAGGGACTCGGGCCATCGTCAACAGTTGGGCAGTAGACGAAGCACCCACCCCGAGTATCATCTTCTTCAACCAGTCGCTTAGGGTCATACACCTGAGCTACAGGAGCAGAACCGCAGCATTTTGTGAATGCATCAAATGCTTTATCGCTGTAAGTGTGATAACAAGCCCCGTCCATATTGGACAGGCCCCGATCAGAAGTGCAGATGGACATGTTGGTTAAGATGGTTGATAGAAGTAAGACCGATTTGTGCTGATGTTTCGCTTCTAAGGCTAAGGCTAGATGTAAGAAAGTAGTTGGTTAGAAGAGAAAGAGTCGAATCCCTTACTAGATCTTTTTGTACTGATGAAGAGTGTGCCCATAAGAAGCAATCAGGAGAGATAGTTGGACTATATAGATGTCTCCGGACATTGTTCTCGATCATTATGCCTCCATCCTCTAATGTCATAACAATAAAGCCCGACCCATGTCCTCAGTAAGGTTAAATTGAAGCTACCTTAGCTCTAAGAATGCGGTTACGAAATATACGTAATTTAGTAGCAGCAGAGCCTCAATTCCTTACCTAGCCAACCTGAATACTACTTAGTAAGAATAGAGCTAGTGCTTAGGCATCCATGATAGCTGTTACACTCCGCCAGCATCTACTTTGTTAGCTTGGTACTTTACAGGATGCGATTGGCAAGTTGATGACGATCAGTACCAAGCTAATAAAGTAGATGCTGGCGGAGTGTATAATAGCAGGTCTCTCAGGACTTTAGACCGCTATCAAGAGTAAGCACGGGTCCAGGGCGCCAAAATTGACATGTGTTGCACAAACCAAGGAGACTCGTACTCGGTAAGTGGACCACCGTAGTCAGCTTCCCCTATACGACGGATACAGGCTGACTCGCTGTCCACCATCAAGTTATTGTAGTGCAGTGGCAGAGACTCGCCATCCTGAGAATACTGGCCGGTACAGACAAAGCGGTATACGGTACGTTGATCGTCCAAGTGCTATAGATATTGGTAGACTGACATTCCCTCCAGCGTGAACTCAGTCTCAGATGCTAGGGCATTCCTATTGGCAAGACATTTGATTTGGAAGTAAGCTTTAAAACATCTGCCGCTAAAAGTGAGGCAAAGTCTCAAAATCAGGCTCTTTCTAAGCAGGTTGGCAGTATAGAAAGAAACAGAGGTGGGGGTTCTTTTTTATAGATACATCGATCAATATGTCCGGAACGTTATATTCGGCATGTGCTAGTATAAGAAATGCTAACTACTTATGCTATTATTGTAGGTAGTGTTGCGAGTTTAGCAGATGCAGTAGTTATTTATCAAGTGTGTATGGGAATTAGCTACAAGGTTATAAGGCTTACCATAGCAGCAAGATCATATATAGCTTACCATAGCAATCATACAGCTTACCATAGCGGCAAGGTCATATGGCTTTTCAATTGTATGTATAATCAATTTAGAATTACTGACCAGATGATAATAGTTTGATTGTGAAAGTTTTAGGTCCTGATATCATATGCAGATTTATTGATTGTATTCCAAGATAATCATTCGTGAGCCTTACTTTTCTCCCATGGGCTTGCGAAGAATACAATCAGAAGAATCTACAAGGAAAATACAATGAACGCGTATACATTTTATGCAGCTTCGGACAACAAAGAAACCAGTAGCTTATTCTTGGCATCGCCTCTCTCTCGTAAGCCTTTCCCTTCTTGTAAGAAGTAAGATCAATAACGCAGCAACACACAACACTGTAACGCAGCAACACATGCAACACGAGAGCCATGTGAGCCCAAATGAATCATTTCTATAGACTAATATGCTTTGCGAATAGCATCATGCACCCCTTGCTGATGCATTATTTGTTGTTTCATTGAACATTCATACCACAGATGTGATGTTTCTCGTGTTGAATTGGATTGCCTAACAGGGAAGGAGAATGTGCATAGACGCCTGCCTAGGATCTGCGAAGTAATGCTCACCGTAACATTGAATTGCCGACCCATGATAGTTTTAGTTGCCGGCCAACTATAGTCTTTGTCTCACAATCAACTAGTCAAACATGTGTCTAATTTTAATTTCCGGTTAATACATCTGTTGATGTATCGTGCAAACTTGTAGTACTGTTGATTTACAATGATAAACTTTATTAAAGATCTTTGCATTTATTTCACTACTATAGAATATTTGAGTTACTTGCAGAGTCTACGAAGAGCTTATAGGCCTCGCTTATACACTTGCAACTGTTGGTTTCAACCCTTAACAGGCTAATGGAAATGTTACTAAGCCAATGGACAGGTAGCAAGTAAGGTTTCGCATTTCGTAACCCACTTAGGAAGGCTCTAATTCGATCGCGAAAGATGGCATCAGCAACTTAGCATATACGAATATTGAGAACATATTGCTACGCTGACTCTGTTGTTTATGCCACTTTAGTATGTTGCTATGATGATCTTCTACATGCTAGGACTAGTGAAGTGGCCTGATGCTTTCGTTGCATCTCGAATCGACACTCCCCTGTGCAAATCGGACTCCACATTAGTCAATTGGGTCATGGCTTATACAAATCGAAGAGTTCAATTATGTATAAAAGGGACGTCCGTTTCCTCCTGTTAAAGAAAAATTCAACACAGGACTTCAGAGAACAATCATTCCTAGATCTTTTACACATTCTCCAATATCGCAATTCGCAATGGCTGTTCTGTCTCGCGTCTTCCTGGCCGCTGCTGCCGCCGCCCTTGGGGCCTCTGCTCTCGGTGCTCCTGATGTTACTTTGACAGTGAGTCGGGCAATAGAATGTTATTAACAAGATGGCTAATCTCTATTAGTTCGATGATATTGCTGTCTCTAACGAGGAATCATGCGGAAGATCGCAGCTTTCTCAGGAGGATCCCTACCACGTAAGTTACTGATGCCTTTTCCCTGTGCCAGTTAGTGAGCTAATGGCAACTTTAGGGCATCATTATTACCGGCACTGAATACAACTTGGTTATCAACTCCACCAAGACTGCTGCTTGTCCCAACTCTCAGCCCTTCACCTACTTTGCTGATTGGGCTTCCTCCGGCAGCAACGTTCTCCTCAACCTCGCCGATGGAATCAGATTCCACGCCCCAGAGGAGAAGAAACTTTACTCGGGCTTCTTCCATGCAGGATTTGTCTACGGCGAGGATCAGCTGGCCCCGGGTATCACGAACGTCACTGTTCAGATTCATGTCAAGACTTCCGACGGAAAGGACCAGTTGTTCCAAGACTTTCCTCTCACGTCTGGAAACTTTGGACCTTGGCAGGTTTTTGTCAATGAGACCAGTGCCGATTGGATCCAGGTTCAAGGCTATGCTTTCGCTTATACTGGCTCTTCTGTTATCACCTCCACCAGCCTTATCGTTGATGATGCTGAGCTCTGGTATGCCTAAGCAGTTTTAAGGAATTATTAGTATCTACCATCTCGTTATTCCGTATATAGAGACTGGTATATTCATGTTGATATTTTAACTTCTATCACCACATAGTTTACGAAAATCAATGTTTATGATTAAATATGTTAACTCCCTTCTTTTGCCGTACTTACTGCCGAGTTGATTAGATGTTCCCACGGACTACACGTCTGATTCTGACCAACTGTGGAGATTTATGTGACCGAATTTGTAATACACCCATTCCAAACCGACAGTATCACGGCTGATTGTTTCATCCCGCAAATTTGTAAACAATTCACAGGGACCAGATGATGCATAAAAATAATTGCACCGGAACTCGCTCGTCGTGCAGGTTCCTAGTTGGGCAAAGCGCATCGATTCTAACCCAAGATGGCTGCGAGGGAGATCTCGTTTATTGCCGCTCTATTTACCGACATACAAATCCGGTAAAGCTACTCCGTAATCTCTCGGGAGCTTTGTTGCTTTGTGATGGCAAGATGTCTACATCCTGAAATAGGAAACTGCCTCAACTGGTGTTCTCTTAGATATGCGGATAGGAAATTCGGATCTTGTCAGAATTCATGCTGGTATTGAAAGAGTTGCCAATGTTGCCTGCACTTGCGCAGCAAATAGAACTGTATATATACGCCGCATGCTCTCCCAGTAAACAACAGGTTCATTATCAAAGAACAAGATCGGACTCAATATATACGTCAAGACAAACTATTCATCATCTCTCCATCAACATGTCAACCCAGCAAACAGCCAAGACCCAATATGTACAGGCTCCCAATGGAGCCAAGTATGCCTACCGCCGCATTGGAGCAGCCACAGGAACTCCCTTGCTCTGCTTGGGCCATTTCAAGTCTACAATGGATCATTGGGACCCTCTGTTGATCAATACCATCGCGGCGCGTCGAAATGTGATTCTTTACGACTATCCTGGCGCTGGTCGAAGCACCGGGCAGGTTGCTTCAACAATCCGCCAAATGGCTGCTGATGTACACACTTTCCTCGGCCTCATCGGCGTCACTGAAGTCGATGTTCTGGGATTCAGCATTGGTGGAATGTTGACCCAGCTCGTCGGACTGAACGCACCGTCTACCATCAATGTACGGAAGCTTGTTCTTTGCGGCACCGGTCCCAGTGCTGGACCAGAGTCGGTTCCTACTCCAAACATGGCTGGGGTTTTGGAATATTCTGGAGCCAAGCACATGGAGTTGCCGCAAATGCGAATCTTGTTCTTTCCCATGACCAAAGAAGGAGAGTATGCTGCTCAGGGTTATTGGGAGAGAATCCACGAGCGAGGCGTCGAGAGCTCTGGTGAAGAGCACGTTAAATTTCTCAGCGACGGTCTGACTGATGGAGGCGATGGAATGAGCACAATGCGCAACGGTATTACCGAGTTCTTTACGCCCGAGACTTCTCAAGGACTCAACGGATCCTATGACAGGCTCGCAGATTTGAAGATGCCCTTTCTAGTAGCAAACGGTCATGTGAGTGCCCTTTACCATTTGTACAAAGTCCTTATGCTAATATCTTCTTACTGTAGGATGATTATATGCTCCCCACTGTCAACAGTTGGGTGATTCAGCAAAAAGTACCCAACGGAACGCTCATTGTTTACCCGCGAAGTGGCCACGGCTTTCTCTTCCATTTCCCGACCCAGTTCGGTAGGGATGTGCTGAACTTTTTGGAGTCTTAAATAGTTGATCTGATAGGCCGCTTTTGGCCATTGAAAGCGTTATTCGTGGATTTTCTTCAAGAAACCACTGCAATAGTCGCTTAGATTCACCAAAGTTTTCGATGTTGGAGAGCCATATTCTAGCTTGGAAGAGGCGCAGCACTATGTCTCTATTCACAGGTTACCTTGCAATGTACTCTCCTCTTCAAATAGTATTAGTCTTCAATATTATGTTGTGTCTATTGTGGATTGATATGGGTATTGCTACAGTAGAGGATATACACTTACTCAACCTACCCTGAATCGATGTTCGATCTTGAGTATGAGATTATAAATACTTAATAGCATATGTATCATCATGATGTATGCAAATTTATAATACAGCACATTTGTTTCGATGAATTACAAGAGTTGCCTGTATTATTGTAAACGTTGGCTTTCATGATTGTATAAACGATTACCTTGAGCATGTGGCAGAATCCAAAATGGTGCAGAGGAGGAGGCAGCATTTCACCTAGCTTGTGTCTACTCCCCTGAATTCTTTTTACAGTGAATCTTTTACTAATACTATTCTTGATACTAAGTTTCCCATTTGTTTAATTCGTTACTAACTGTAGTTCACGGGTAAGCCTCAGCTGTGAGACACCGCCACAAATGGTCATGGAGACCTTACCGAATGTGATGGAGCAAGGGTCTTTGGCATCACAGCCTCCCTGCGCGGTAAAATGGGGCAATGCAGTTCGCCCAGACCCTCGTCGTAGGGCTGAAGCCAATAGTGGCAGTATTGGCTCCATCGTGAAGCGTTCTCTATCATTTATTGGGCCGGCATTATTAACCTTCTTAGGACTTTCCACTTGCCCGAGGCTGTTGCAGCAAAGGCGTATATGACTTCTCGTTGCGCACTTGGCATTTTCCTACCGGTTGCGCCCTTGAACTAGGATTATGTCACGCGTACGGAATTTATTTACCAATATCGTTAGCTACACAGCTCGTAGGCTCAGCTTCCCTGCTTGCAGCAAGTGATTCAGCCTACCTAATGCGGCCGCAGGGTACTATTGCTCCATATTCCAGCTCCAAATCCACCTGGCTGCATATTCGGCGAATTGTGAATAGCAGGAGACAGTGGTCAAAGCTGTCACATTATGTTCTAATGTGATAGGCTATTTGATACATGTATCGGAAGCCGATGAAAGTGACGGCTTCTGGGGATCGGGCTTTGACTTACACCAATGGGTGCTACACTATCCACATACACACCATACTCTATACCTCGCCGGAACATTATGAGAAAACACATGGGCCTGCTTGAGTTGAGACACAAAGTTATGATCAGTACACAAAAGCGCGGAAAAAACTCCATGGATATCTTAAAATTTATACATTTTGCTTGAGCGTAACAGCTCTGATATAAGAGTTCCAGCACTGGCGCCTATAATTTGTCCCCGTCCATTGACAAAAATCACGCTCTATACATCAAGGTAAAGGAAAGAAAAGAAAACCAGCCCCTCCTCAGCTAAAGATACTATATACACCATGTAAATTCTCTCTTTTCCCCGTCCTCATAACATAGAAAGTTGGTATCCCATTGCATGTTTATTTGTGGCGGTATGGCTCATATGCCGTATTTGTGTTATCGAAAGTGGGCGCAGGCGCTGTGGTATGGCCCCCGTGAGAGGCAGAGCCAGCTCCCATATCAACCTTTTCGTAGTTGTGCTGCGGAGCAGAGCGAGGAGCTGAAGAGCGGCCCGAGCAGCAACAAGAGCTGAAGAGCCACAAGACTGAGCTGGCCAGGGATAACGCAGCGGCGAGCCATGATGCGGCAAAGAGGTTGCCGCCCAAGTTGGCCTTGACACCGTATTCTTTGAGGGAGGAGTTGAAGACACCGGTCAGGACTACAAACAGAGCGGTTGAAGTAATGCTTGCGGCGAACATGAAGATGGTTGCAACCTGTAGAATTTTGTTAGTAAAGCGGTACGGCAGATGCTCAATTGCGGCGGATTCAGACTTACCACAGCCACGACGGTTGTGGCCAGGCTTCCAATGCGGCTGAAAATGGCCGAAAAGCCAACAAGCAGCTGAAGACAGGTAGTGGCAAAGGCAAGGACGTATGAAACAAACATCCAGTGAGACACCTTTTGGTAAGTCTTGAGCTCGGACTGGAGGTGTTTCGGGAGCAAGTCAGGCACGCCGCTGATGTTCAAGTGCCAGACCTCCAGCGGGTTGAACCAGAAGCTTCCCTTGGGCTTGCTGCAGAAATCGACCTCAAATTCGTTGGCCTTCTTTTCTCCGGAGCAATAACCGAAGAGACCAATGTTGTAGAAATCGCGGAGGTCGCCGTCCTTCTCCGCCTCCTCCATAGCCGCTGCAAGCTCCTCGGTGGCATTAGCATTTCGCATAGCGGTTGAGGTGAGGTTCAGCAGCTGGTCGCCGAATCTAGTCGCTTCAACGGCCGTGACATTGGAAAGATCGGCCTATGGGAATTGGTTAGTGGATTCTGCGCAGATAGATGACATTCGAAATCTGCGACGCAAGCCAAGAAAACTCACCCTCATAAAATACAGCTTGTTTAGTGTAGCTGAATCAGAGTCCGTGGAACCGATGCCCACGAAAATGATGGCAACTAAAGCACCTATTGTCCATAGATATGGCACCGCGATACACGCGATGCGACCTCCCTTACCCATTTTTGAATAGAAGACGATGAGACAATGGCTAAAGATTTGACAAAGAAATGAAAGAAAGGAAAGTCGACGCAGACGGGCTCGAGTTTTGCCAATATACTTATGCCACGCTCTGGCGGGAAGCGGCTCAAAACATACAAGCAGGGCGTGCACAGAGTAAGTACTAGTTCTGTAAGCCCGCAAATAACATGGAAACTCTTCAACAGAAAAAGGCCGTTTGCTATAATAAATGAGCCAAGGCCAACTGTTCGAGCGCCAATGCACAGCAAGCTCCTAATTAGCAAACTAAGTATAAATTTAGAATCAGCCTAGAAGCGGGCCGGTCATCATGGGCTCAGCCACGCTGGCATTAGCTATCTGACAGAGTGTGGAGCGAGACCCTGAAGCGAGTTGACAGGGTTGCATGCTTGGGAAGAGCTTAGTATGACACGGTCGAAGAGCTTAGTATGATTGTGGTTAGAAGCTGACAGCTTCGATAGGGCGGAAACGCTCGTTTTCTGTTCCTGGAGAGGTGCCAGAGGTGTGCCGGCGTTGCAGATGAGCCCAGCTCTGAGCTTACAGTTGACAAGATCGTCAGGGATCAGCATATATTGTTTAGTGAACCATGCCGGCAACAATCTCGCGGAGTTGATCACAGCGAATAGTCCTGGGAATAGCTTTAACACCGGACTCTTTCGTCGGAGTTTGATCCCAGAATCGGACCAGACTTGTTGAGCCGGACCCATTACTACAGCGTGAAGAAGCCAGCACACTAACTATTTCTCTAGTGTCTTCCTTCCCCCGCCAGATTCGGGCGGTTCTTTTGGAGCTCCGTAAATCTGTTGGTGCTCATGATACTACGGCAGTTATTATGGTGCGAAAGGTGTAGAGAAGGATGCAGGAGGATCCATATCAGCCCAACGGCACATTGCCGAGTTTGTCCGTGCGTGTAGATGCCTGTTCATCACATCATATGCCTGCCGAACTTGCCCGTGCTAGCAGATGTCTGTGATCACTGATCACGTCAAACGCCCGCATAGTCGTTTAGAACTCGGCTCTAGCTGTACTCTAGCTGTACGACTATTATATATTTTGTCTATTTCTTGGTGTCTTGTATCTATTTCTAGTTGACTCTCTATGACAGTTTGTCCGATGATTGGTAGTGAGGTCCCGAGTGCATAGCTCAACCCAATGGCCTCATGTGCTAAATCAGCATCGTGTACTCCTTAGCTTGGGGTGGTTGGAAATAGAACGACACACAAAGCAACAACTAATCATGTGAAATTACATCAAGTTCAGGACCTAAACTAGCATTCCTACCGTGTTTTGAATACACATCTGTGTAAGCACCCAACTTCACCGCAGCTTTGGACAGTTAGGCTGTGTTTGCGGGTCGCCGTCAGCCCAGACAGGGGTGGGCTGTGTGAACTCCATTATGCCTCGATTCTTAGATCTCTTTGGGGAAAGCGCTGCGCCCTAAAAAAAGAAAGTGGCCTTGATGGAGTCGACGAATCCTAGCTTGATATTGAGGCTCCGAGTTGGTGGGCTGTGTGCGGCAAGTTCAGATAAATATTCACGGGGACATGCCAAGCTCTACTCCATAAACAGCCAAGCCAAAGAGAAGTAAGAGTATTACCACAAACACTTAAGAGTAGTGTCGTGGCTCTCTGACCCTTTTCTCTCTCTCTCTCTTCTCTCCATCCAGCATTGTTTTATTATTTTTGTACAGCGTTTTGTCTTTATTCCTTTTGTCTTCATAGAAGTGATGGCTTGGTTATCACGCCTCTCCGCCGTCGCGGCTCTCGCGACAACGGCACTCGCCGCAGAAGCATCAACATCATCAGCAAAAACTCCCGCTGCCGAGCCTTGTGCACAGATTGCCGCCTTGGTTAAAAAAGATGTGAACCGATTTTCGAGTGAGCTTGGACTTGCTTGCTTGGAATCACTACCTTTCAAGTCCGACCTCGCAGTGAGCTTCGTCGACGACTACACCAAATATCTTCAATGGCAATCTACAAGCGAGATTCTGAGAGGTATGTCTTGTCCTTCGTCCTATTCCTTCCTGCAGCACGGTCTAATAGGGCACATCTAGATCCGCCCAAGGGCTCTGTCTCCTCCACCATCGACCTCTTTGGTGGCATGGCAAACATTCGTGATAGGGCATCCGCCAACCTGTACAAGTCCCAATACGACTTTGACCTCGACTTGACCCATCTCATTGGGTTTGCGAACGATGGCCATCTCGCTCTCACGCCGTGTTCATTCGGCGCCATTGCCTGGCTCAGCCCCCTTTCTTTAGTTTCACTCTCTACTGATGGTGTTGCTATTCCCAAACTTTACACGCTATGTAAGTACTAATGCATCTATATATGTACCTTCCATCCCCATGGCCAGATGCAGTTGTCTAACCAAGCATGGCAAACAGCGGACGGCGAACTCCTAGCAGCCGGAAACACAGATGTATCCCCTGTGATACTCATCAACGGAGTTGGTGCCGAGGTCTATATCGAGGAACTCTCCGAGAATGTCGGTCTCCAGGACGCCGATGCTCGATACAACTCCATGTTGGCCAACGTGCCCATTGGCCGCGATGGCTCAGAGAACGAGGGTGGCTTTTCCTTCTTCCAATCATTCCCGGGCGTCCACGAGTTCAATGTGACATATGGCAACGGAACCCTGGCTTCTTACCCTCTCACCACAGGCATCCTCACATCCCTCGGCGGCTTCACTTTCCAAACTGGCGAGGCGCTGTGGGATGCCATTTGCGACCCCAAGTCTGCTAAGCCCTCGAAGAAGAGGTCTAACGAAGACATTGTCAAGAACATTAAGCGAAGGGAAGAGGCAGCACAGGAGAAAGCCGCACCCGAGACATACCCCAAGCCCGTTGTCAAGGATCCCTTCAACCTGTTGATTGGATACTTTCCTGATGATACGGAGCTCAAGGACGTTGCTGTCCTGACTGTTCCTACCTTTTCGACGGCGGGCGATGGCCTCCCAGATGGCCAGATCAAGAACTTTGCTCTCGAGGCTCAAGATTTTGTTAAGAGGGCTCTCGCTGCCGGCAAGTCCAGGATCATCATCGACGTCACCAACAACGGCGGTGGTGTTGTCGACTCGGGCTTCGGTTTGGTCAGCGTCTTCTTCCCCAACATGACCATCTTCTCGGCAACCCGATTCCGCTCTGTTCCTGCTACCCAGTTTATTGTCGAAACCGTCAGCCGTGTCAAGAATCCCTCCGACAACTTGCTGCTGACTCAGTTCGGCTTCTTCGTCCCCGAACTGGTCCAGCCAGACCAAAAGACTACGTTTAAGACCACGGAAGACTTCCTGGGCCCCTTTGAGACATTCGGTGTCCCCTCAACGGCCATTGTCGCCGCCAACGACTTTGACGAAACCGACCCCAACTCCGCCCCCATCAACATCTTTGGTCTTGGAGGAGGCCTCAATGAAACGGCGCCTCCTTTCAAGCCCGAAAACATTGTCATTGTAAGCAGCCATTTCTCCCCCTGAAACTCCATCTTCGTTCGTTTACTAACAGCTACCGCTAGCTCACTGATGGCCAGTGCTCCTCAACCTGCACCATCTTCATCAACCACATGATTCCCTATGGCGTCCGTGTTTTCGCCGCTGGTGGTCGCGCCCAAAACGGTCCCATGCAGGGAATCGGTGGTGTCAAGGGCAGCCAGGTTCTCGAACTTGAAAACATCTCACAGCTTTACGACGAGGCCAATGAACTCGTGCAAAACGCCACCGACGCCAAGAAGCCGCTGTTCACCGAAAAGGAATACTCCGTGTTCTCAGCTGCCATCCCTCCTCCCCTGGACAAGCTTCCCCTCAGAGTCACTTCAGGATCGGTCAACTTTAGAAACGCATTTGCTCCCTTCAACGACCAGGTCCCTACCCACTTCATCTACCAGCCCGCCGACTGCCGCCTGTTCTACACCGCTGAGATGCTTGGCAAGCCTGAACTGCTCTGGGTGAACGCCGCAAAGGCTGCCTGGCACAACGGTGCATGTGCCTTTTCTGTCGCGCCTACAAAGCCCATCAAGTCTGACGACGATGCCACCCCATCCTCTGGATCCGTCAAGTCTGACCCGACTACCACGGCGGCTCCCAAGCCAACTTCTACACACTCTTCTGATGACACTCCCGCGGCGTCCAGTGACACATCGTCTTCCAAGAAGAAGACTCTGTCTCCAGCCCACAAGGCACTTGGCCTGCTACTGGCCATGGCTGAGGGACTGAGGCCCCAGGACTAAGGCCCCAGTAAATGAGTTGTTTGTTTAGAAAAAGGATGTTTGCCCAAATAGATTGGGCTTGTATATAGAATTTTATAGTTACCGGATATACCATTTCAATTTTTAGTTCATTTTACAACTGTACTCTTAATAGCTCTCACCCGTGCTTCGTATTGCTTCCCGTAGGCTTGTATAAATGATCTCATGATACATGTTTTCAACATTGAGAAGGAGGCAATTTCTCAACAGTTAGCTCCTTGGCTTATTCTGAGGCTCTCCACGCTTCCAGTTTCTGCATCACGGGTGTAGTTAAAGCGCTAATAAATGAATAATGAATTCTTTGTATTAACTTGCATCGACTCCAGTGTCAATCAACTTTCCCGCCATCTAGAGTACTTCTGAACCACTCACCATTGCACCTTGAAGCAACCATCTTTTGGAGTTCAATTGCCAAGGCCCTAGAAGGCTGTAGTGTGCATGTAGTACTGAAGCTAGCATCCCACCACATCCCGCGCCGATTAATTTCTTGGAGATGCTGCGCCAAGTCTCTGCCGAGTTCCTTTCCGTGTTCTGTGCCTCGTGGTGGCGTCGAAGCCCCAAATGAGACCCAATGGAGAACGCAAGGGGCGAATAATATTTCTTCAGCGTCACGATTTCTTTGACACTCACTCTGTATGAATGAAGATTTATTGTCCAAGGCTACTCAAGCCACTCAAATTTAGCCAAAAGGACTCAGCATCTCCACAATATGGTTACGTGAAAATAAGTCTTCAAAGACAGCTGATGCCGCCAAGTGCCAAGTTAGACTACGGACGAATACGTGGTTATTAATCCCTAGGGCCCGTATCACTGCGTACGGCAGTCGGTCCCGCGAAGCCGCCGTGGGGGAAAGATGCCGAGAAACGACCACAAGCGTCATTCCACAAGCTACCAAAGACGGGCTTTTTTCAACGATCACAAAGACTGGAGATACACTTTTGGGGAGCTTGCTTTTTAAGTCCCCATAGCTTCTATTCGAAGGCGCCAACTCAGCCTTTTCAGCCAAAACTGTGGATCCAGATTTTCCATGAATCCGCGTCCATGATTGTCTCCAAAACATCCAGTTTCACAGCACTTTTGTGTATCGTGGAGTAACTCGTGGTGAATGTAAAAAGCATGCGTAGCTCGGAAGAAGACCCCGAGGTGCAGCAAAGACAAAAGAATTATCGAAGGCTATTTGAAGCATGACCATGAGGTTCCTAGTGGCCGTCCTATTGGAACGCTTCCATTGTGCACGAATCCTGGTAAGCCCAAGTGTTGTGCGGCCTGGCATGTGGTTGTGTAGCGTCGGATGCCACCCCAACCATGGGAATATGGTCTAATCTGGAAGCTAAATGCAAAGGCATGAATACGGATGGAGGAACGCTCCCTTGCTGTTGGCTCTAGAGGGTAGAAGGATCGGCAGCCATATGACCGAGCCATCTCGGCGCCGAATATGTGTATGCAGCCAACCTTCATGTTGTTTTCTCCTCCTTATAAATCACCTCTTTCATCCACCACCTAGACTTGAAAAAATCCAATCAAAACCTCATGACGAGTGAAAAAATCCAATAGTGCTCCATCCTCGTCAACAAAGTGTCCTTTCTATCCTCCCTCCTCATTGGCGGGTAAATCCAAGTCATACAGTAAAGCCACCGGCATCTCGGCAACGCTCCCAGCGAAGGCATGACTCCATCCCCCACACCCTTCGGGCTGTTTTAAAGCGAGGCCATTCCCCAGCCTTGGCCCAAAAAGTCCTCCTTAGCCGTCTTGAGCCGTGCGTAGGTGCGGGGATATCAGCCTCTATGCGGGGAGTCTAGCTGGGGAAATCAGGGAATCAGCTTCGCGCGATTTGCTCCCTTGCCCTTGAAATGCGGAACCACAGGCGCCGTGCCCAATCCATCCTCCACGATTTACCCCCATGGGACACGGCCGACCCTGGGGATATGGGGTCCGGGGTTGGGGAAAGTGAGAAGAAAAAAGGTTCTACTACTAAGCAAGAGAAGGCGAAAAAAACAGACATGGGATAACGGCCCTGCTCGAGGTCTATCCACCTTTATCCCGCCAACCGACGCACAGCTACGGGCGTTAGCGCACCGCAATATGGATGATCGGCTTGTTTAACGTTGTTGCTCACTTTGTGGATGGGACGAGAGGTTGGATTGGGTAAAAGACGGGAGAGAGTTCTCGTTCATATATCAAGGGCATGAGACCCCCCTCAAGTTGATGTTTCTGTCGTACAGTAGTTGGCATCTTCTGTGGTTGGGAAGTCTGCATAGAAGTCGCCAAGATGAAGTTCTTTAAGAATTATCGCGTGTATATCCTCACGTCGGTGGCCTACCTTGGCTCACTGCTCTTTGGTGTGTATTCCTCTTTCTCTCTTTTCTCTGTCCTTTCACAACATTTGGAAACAAACAACATGTACTAGAGTTATTACTACTCTCTTATTTCCGGCCTTCATCGCCATGTTTCCAGTTGATGAAACCGAGATCCATATGACGCGCATGTGCTAACATCTCCTCCCACTTTAAGGCTATGATACGGGTGTCATGGGCAGCGTGCTCGCCCTCAAGAGCTTCAAATCAGACTTTGGCCTGCCCACAGACTCAAGCGGCTTCGCGTCCACCGAAAACGCCCATGTAGCCTCCAACGTCGTGTCCCTCCTCACAGCCGGCTGCTTCTTCGGCGCCATCACGGCCGCTTTCCTCAACGAACGCTTCGGCCGACGCTACTCCCTCATGCTCTTCACCGTCATCTTCCTCATTGGCGCGGCCGTCCAGACGAGCGCCCAGCACACCATTGGCCAGATCTACGGCGGCCGTGTCATTGCCGGCTTCGGCATCGGTGGCATGTCCGCCATCACTCCCGTCTTTGTTAGCGAGAACTGCCCGCCCGCCATCCGTGGTCGTGTCGCCGGTCTGTTCCAGGAGTTTCTCGTCATCGGAAGCACTTTTGCCTACTGGCTAGACTACGGCGTGTCTCTGCACATCAAGCAGAGCACCAAGCAGTGGCGCGTCCCCGTCGGCATCCAGCTTATTCCGGGCGGCCTCATGCTGTGCGGTCTCTTCTTCCTTAAGGAGTCGCCGCGATGGCTGATGAAGAAGCAACGCCAAGAAGAGGCCCTTCGGTCTCTGGCCTACATCCGCAATGAGACTGCAGACAACATCGAGGTACAGAAGGAAATGGCTGAGATCCGAGCCTCCATCGAGGAAGAGATGGCCCTTACCGAAGGCGTCACCTGGAAGGAGACGTTGAAGAAGGGCAACTGGAACCGTTTCGCGCTGGCCTTTGGCATCATGTTCTGGCAGCAGTTCTCCGGAACCAACAGCATCGGATACTATGCTCCCGAGATCTTCGAGACGGTCGGCGTCAGCAGCACAAACTCGTCGCTGTTTGCAACTGGTGTCTACGGCACCGTCAAGGTTGTTGCCACGGCCATCTTCCTGTTCATCGGCATCGATCGATGGGGCCGTAAGAGGAGTCTGATCGGTGGTGCCATCTGGATGGCCACCATGATGTTCATCATTGGTGCCGTTCTGGCGACGCATCCACCGGACCCCAAGAGCAGCACTGTTTCGTCGGCGTCCATTGCCATGGTTGTCATGATCTATCTCTACGTGATCGGATACTCCTTCTCCTGGGGCCCAACTCCGTGGGTCTATGTCTCTGAGGTAAGAGATGAATCCATCAACAACACCAAGTATATCCTCATCTGCTAACCAATACTCAACTTTTTAGATCTTCCCTACACGTCTCCGTGAGTACGGTGTCGGTCTCGCCGCCTCCACGCAGTGGCTGTTCAACTTTGTCATTACGGAAATCACACCCGCTGCCGTCAACCACATCGGCTGGCGCACGTTCATCATGTTTGGCTGCTTCTGCTGCGGCATGTTGGCGTTTGTCGTCCTCTTTATCAAGGAGACCAAGGGCCGCACTCTCGAGGACATGGACATCCTGTTTGGCCTCATTAGTGAGGACCAGCGACAGGCGGACGTGGAGCATGTGCTCAACAAGGGCGTTGAGCTGGAGCACGTTGAGCGTGAGGAAGTTACTCCCGACAAGGCCGTGTAACTGATGATATAAATGAAATGAATGAGTACCTTGTTGAAATGTTTTTTATATCTATATACCTGTACTTACCTGTACATGCATCTATTAATGTGATGGGCTGGTGATGCTGTTGATACCATTGAGTCGATTTTTTACTGCACTTACAAGTTCATGTCCAGTCTCCGCCAACGTGAAACCCATGTGATTTTAAGATTTTAACCCCGTCCCCTTTCTCCATTCAGCGTCACGCCATTGTTGCTAGTAATTCTACAGTATCAATTGAGCTCAATTCAATTCTAAGAATTTCGAGGACAGAAAGAGAAAATAAGGGTCTCGGGATCAAGTACGGAATAACGCTTTTCCCTGAATGCGCCGTGACTGCATCGCGTTGCATCACAGCCTGGCCAAATACCCAAAAGCAACAGGCAATACGACTCTGGGGTCTGCAAAAGCTGCATGCCCTGCAGTTAAAGTCGAAAGCACCGACGTCTCTCTCCTTTACCGCCAAATTGCAATAATAATCACTCGTGCATCCCATCGCATCCATCCATCGAATCCATCGCATATCAAGTCGAAGCAAAATCCACCGCCATGAGCTGACGCCGGATACGACAAAGAATTTGAAGAGAGAAAAAGAAGACAAAACAACAAGGGATAAAAAAGGGAGCGACTCTCGTAGGTTGCCCTGGATTGATTTTCACTGTTTGTTTGTTTATTTTGTTCTTCTGCACTCCACCTCCCTGCCTCAATGCCATGCCATGATTCAATACGGCATCGTATCGTGTCGTGTCATCTGTCACCTGTCACCTCCCATCCGCCCTGCCTTTTACGACATTTTGCATGAATTTCCAATTATTACTTTGCCACGAGAAACGGAGTAGCACAACTCGCTAACGCAAGACAAAATTAAGCGCCGCTTATCGCCTCGATCCCGAGCGCGCAAAAACGTTGCAAGGCGAAAAGCCCCCACGACCCAAGACCAGACCCCAATAATAGTGCCAATCCAATAAAAGCAGCCCAGAGCAACGGCCATGGCGCCTTCAAGCGCCACCTCGGGCGCCCTCTTCAGTCCAGCGTCGCTCAACCTGCCGCGACCATCCACCCGCGACCGAGATCACCGAGATCGAGACCGAGACAAGGATAAGGATCGTGGCCGTGACCGTGACCGTGATAGAGGCCCTCCCGACAACGCCTCCTCGTCGCTGTCCGCCGTCCGCAGCAGTAGCAAGGAGCGCAAGGCGTCCTTCTCCTCGCTCAAGGCCTCGCTACCCGGCTCTCGACGTCGCAACGCTGCCAACAACAACACCGCCAATAACAACACCGATACACCTGCTGTTCCCGACCTCGCCCAGGCCCTCGCTGCTGCGGCCAAGATTGTGAGCAAGGACGGTGCCATAAAGGACAAGGAAAAAGAAAAGGAGAGGGAAAAGGAGAGGGACCAGGAAAAGGACAGCCGGAGGGACGCCATTGAAGGGCCTCGAGTGCCGTTTAGCCCCCCCGAACCATCCATGATCTCGCGAGCCGCCACCGTCGCTGCCATGGTTCCTCCTCCAGCAACGCCGGTCGAGGCGCGTCCAGGCATGAGCAGCACCATGTGGGCGCTGGCGCAGGGCGAGGCTCATGTGCTTCACCAGCAGATCACGGAGACGGCCCAGAAGCGGGTGTCGACGCTGGACTACCTGCGAAAGGCGTAAGTCATTCTTCAACTTCAACCACAATGAGACGCATGAACTGACCCATCATCATCATCAAAACAGCCACGAAGGCCGCGTCTACTGGTTCAACACATACCTCTTCGACAAGCCCGACCTCTCCCGCATGCCCAGCTTCGACCCTCGCAAGCTCTCCCGTAAAGCCACCAACTACCTCCTCCTCGGCCTCTCCATCCCCACCATCCACGACCTCTACTCCTCCACGCCCCTCGAGTTCCTCCGCTGCCTCAACGCCCTCCTCGCCGAGTTCGACTCCTTCCAGCAGCTGCACGGCGACTCCTCCACCGCCGCCCTCACCCGCGCCCGCATCCCCAACATGTTCCGCCGTCCCGGCACGAAAACCCGGCGCTCTACATCCGCAGACGTCACCATTGACGATTCATCGGCCTCTGGTCACCACTCTCCCGCCGGCGGCTCCAACAACGCCGGTCCGGCGCCCGCTGTTATGAACTTTGCGGCCTCCGAGTCCGACTTGCTTCCCGGCGAAGAATACACATATCTCCTGACGCCGTCATTGCCGTTCGATCCCGACTTCTTCGAGACGTTTGCGACGCTGTGCGATGTGCTCATTGATTGCTACACGCGCTTCTTGGCGCTGGTGCCGTCGCCCAGAGAGTGCTCAGCTCCCATTGCCGAGCTCTTCACCAAGGCGGATTCAAAGATTCGTAAAATCATCGTACAAGGCGTGGTCAAGGATTTTGAAGACCACAGCAGATCACACGCAAGGTCCGAAGTGGCGGGTTTAGGCAAAGTCGTTTTGGGAGGTTTAATGTGAAGCATACATATGAGTGCAGGCTACTTTTTTTTCTTATTTTCTTTTTGTTTCCCCATGGAATTATGCGGTGCTGGAATCACGGCGGCTATACCAGACCTGAATTGGGGTCATAATTGGTTATATTGGATTGACATTTTACGGTGGATTTGGAAGCGGCTGAGTTGTGAATTACTTGGAGTTACGGCGGATAGACAGCTATGCGGAATAGTTGATGCAATTGACACGGCCGAAAAATGGCCAGAAGCAAGCTATTAATCATCAATGTATGATGGATTCATTCATTCCTCCAAAGAGTGTATTCTTCATCATTTCCCTCTGGTGATACTAAGTTCATTCATACATAGGTAGGTATATACACATATATATCGTACATCATTCAATGATCTATATCTTAAAACGGGAGACTTGCCCAATCCTTCTTCTCATCATACACATGTATTCATACAAAAGTGCCCCTTCACTTCTTCGCCTTGGCCTCTTCCTCCAGGACCAGCATTTCAACCTCCTTGCCCACCAACCACTCCCTCGCCGCCTCCATCACTTTATCCAGCGTCTCTCCTCCCTCAAGCACATCCGGCAAATTATGCACATCCATCCCAGCTCTATGGTCCGTACATCTGTCTTGGTTGTAATTATACGTGCGGATCTTGTCGCCCCGCGTGATCTGCGCCTGTGACAAGACGCTGCTGCGAAGCTTGGATGCCTCCTCTTCCCGCTGCTCGGCACGCTGACTAGCAATACGGGAACGAAGCACTTTCCATGCGTCCTCGCGGTTACGCTGCTGCGAACGGTGGTCTTGCATGGAGACTACGGTGCCAGTAGGGATGTGCGTCATGCGAATAGCAGACTCGGTCTTGTTGACGTGCTGCCCACCAGCTCCCCTGGCTCGCATCGTCTCAATCTTGACATCCTGAGGATTGACGTAAAAGTCGCTCTCCGGATCGTCGACATCGACATTGTCTGCGCCGCTGCCGCCCTCAGGAAACGACGGCAGAACCCAGACGGCCACAGCACTCGTGTGTACTCGGCCCTTGCTCTCTGTACTGGGGATGCGCTGCACGCGATGCATGCCCGCCTCCCCTCGGAAGATGTCGTAGGCGCCCTGGTCTTGGATTTCGAGGACGGCCTCCTGGACGGGCTGTTCGCCAGAGGACGAAGACTGATCGCCTGCGGCTTCGGCCATTTCGTACTTGAGCACGTTGGCCCTGTAGCCTCGCCGTGCACACAGCGCCTTGTACATCTTGAACAGCGTGTCGGTGAAGTATCTGCCTTCAAGGCCTCCCGGCCCGGGTCGAAACTCAACCATGCATGGTAAATCGGCAAAGGCGTGTCTCGGCGTGAGACTTTCCTTGAGTCTCTTCTCCAGCACGTCCAGCTTCGCGCGCTCTCCCTCCAGCTCGTCTTTGGCGATAGAAGCAAGATCCGGATCCTGGTCTGGATCCTCTGTCATTGAGACAAGTTCTGTAATCGACGACTGGGCCGTCTCCCATGCTCGTAGGGCAGAGGCTACACGGCCCAATTCGCCCGCGCGCTTGGCCTTGGTAGCGTCAAAGGAGCTGTTAAGACTCTTTTGAAGATCGTCATGCTCTTCGGATAGGGATTGAGCGCGGCGGAGGAGGCTCGGGGCGAGAGAACTGGAAGCATCTTGGGCGCATAAACTGTTAGTTCAAGCTCGACGTAGAGAGCAAGCGGGTAGGCTATGGCGCACCATTGGAGGAGAATCGGACAATCTGCAGCTGGTGGGATCGTCGCAGGGCTCTGGCGCAGCTGCGACAGATCCATGGCGCTGCTGACATGACCGCAGTTGTCAGTTATGGCGAGAGAAAGTTGTGTTTGATGTGAGCTTGAGATTTTTCTTTCTCGGGTTGAAGATTTGGCGGCGGGGCACATGCAGTTAGCAGGCGATTTTACTACAGGAGGTTCAGCACAAGTTCTCTGCTGGAACATCAATTGACACGTTACAGATTGGTTTTAATTTCCTGAAACAGCTCATCTATTATAATAGAAAGCTTTTTTACTTTGATATTACGCAAAAGATATCTACAATCAGTATTTGTTGCGGTTTTTAGGAAGATGTCATTGGAAGTATTGAATCTCTATTAGTGATTAAGTTCGACCCTTTCGGTATCGATAGCGGGAATCTATGATATGATAACGTTATCGCAGCCACATGCAGTCATAAGCAAACAACCGTCTTCTATATATGCTTTCCTCCTTTTATTTCTTCTTTTAATCCTTCATGCTTTTTTCACTCTTGAGAAATCGATTGTTCCTTGCTCTTTTTAAGCTCCCGCTGGCTCGCCCAACTCGCGCCTATTAGAAACAGCGCTCCAACAACGAGACAAACTCCTCCCCAGATCTGAGCTCCGATATAGCTTCCATTAGCAACCGCAACCAGCTTTCCAGCCAGTGGTGGCCCAGTAAGCGCTGCAACGCTGATGATGGTGAAGATCATGCCGATTCGCACACCAGCCTTGCTCAGGTCCTTGGTCAGCCCGGCAGTTGTTGCGGGAAACATACCCTGGATGCCGGCGCCAAAGAAGCCAAAGAAGACGACCCAGATATAATCTCCAGTGATGGAATTGACGCCCGCCCAAGCAAATATGCAAATGGCCGCGGCCAGGATCGTGGGGATGAACATGTTGACGGCTCCAAAGTATCGATCAGCCAGGAAAGCCGGTACAAGTCGTCCTGGAATGCCAATGGCATTGATGATCATGAGCATATTGAAAGACGTCGATTGAGATCCGTCGAGTCGATCTATTGAGTACGGGCGTGCCTAATGATTGCTGTTAGAAACATGTGATTTGGAAACCAAAGGGCAGAACAAGACTCACGTAGTAGTATGCGAAATACGTTGCCCAAAGCGTAATGAACATGCTAATGGCAAACAGGACATAGGTCAACTCTTTAAAGGCAGACCAGTCAACCAGAGGTCCGGCCTTTCGCGGTGGCAGCCTCGTCCTCATGAGAGAAACAATGATGAAGCTGCTGGCCAGAACCACAAAGCCCATGACTCGGACCGTCCAGCGAAATCCGACCTTGGGAATCAGCTGCTGCGCAATCAAGGGGAAGACGACGCCTCCAGTTCCACCGCCGCAAGCAGCCGCCGACAAGGCCAGGATCTTCTTCTTAGAAAAATACGTCGACATGTTGGCAATCGTCGGTGCAAAGACAAGCCCACAGCCCAAGCCCTGGCAAATTCCCTGCGCAAGGAACAGCTGCCAGTATGTGGTCGAGACGCTCGTCGTGAAGATTCCCACAACCTGCATGGCGAATCCTATTATCAGGAACGTCCTGGTGTATCCAGCGTCAAAGGCACGTCCAGAGAATGTGCCAATGAGAAATAGTAGGCAGGTCTGGATGCTTCCAATCCAAGACACGGCTGAGGCCGGGAGGTTGAGCATCTCCATGTAGTATGGCTGGAAGATGCCGAAGCTGATGATGTAGCCCCATGTGTTGAAGACAACGAGATGTCCGGCAACAATCTGAAGCCACGCCCTGAGACCACCGTCCGGCGGAGGTTCTGAGGTGGCATCAGCTGTAGCCTGTGCTTCAATAGCGGGCATTTCTTGAGCATTGTGGCCAGGCGTTTCGATTTTTGGTTCGATTTTTGGTTCTAAAGTAAATTCTCCCTCGGTAACGTCTCCCTCGGTGGAAGACGCTTCAGCAGACCCTAGGTCTGTCGTTGGTTGTGTAAGTGCCATGATGGCACAGATGCCTCGGTTCTTTGGCTTTTGTTGGTGTTCACTAGAACTGGAACCGGGAGTCGAGTCGAATGTTCTCCCTTTTGTTGAGCAAATGGAATTACTATTCCGTGTGCGTAACTCGTGAACAGTCGATGCTCGAGACTTTACAGTCTTTGGGTATTGTTAGAATGATGCCGATGTCGCTGGTAGGATCCTGGCAAAGAATAACGAATCTCCGCGGCACAGAATACAACTTATGGCACTTTAGGTCTCGTAGGTGAAGGGTAGATAAAGTTCTTCCATGAATCAACTATGGTCATGATACGGAGGCCGAGTTCAAATTACAGCCAGACGCGCGCTCAATGCAATGCAGTGTGGTAAAGCAGAGAGGGCGTCCGGGGTACGGAGCAGCGTCAGTCATATATATCCAGATGGAAACAGTTGCGGTCACTCGGCCGACATCCGATTGCGTTGGACCTAGGACGGCTCGAGAGTCTGTGGGCCCCGTTGTTCGGCCTTCCACGTCCGCTGGTCCAATTTTTCAACCGGAAAAGTTGGATACTTGCGTGATGGAAATCGCCGGTGGTGATACTGAAATGTTACAGGTCAAAGTTGCCAACTCCAGACAGAGTGCTTATGGCAACTTGACTGCTGGAAAGGCGACTGGCTATCTACAAGGAGAATCTGAATTCCAACGATCGACTACATAAAAGGCCATCCATAAGAGGCATCACCTACATGCCTACTAAGGTAAGGTGGTCGATGGTCGATGGTAAGGCGCGGCTAAATCGTGATGTGGATCAGCTACAGTCATTTGCCGTCTATTGTTACTCAGTGCTTGCTCTTGGAATTGTGGAAAACTTTTCTTATCCTGCTACGAAGAGACGACGGTAATGGGTATAACCAGGGTATAATACCAGCCCGAGGATCGGCGGAGGAACAAGTCCGTCAGTCACAGAACTCGAGCAGGGCGCCCTCTAGGATGCCATTGTCATTATCCAGTTAGGTAATTCGACCCAACCTGATCTCGTGTCTAACAAGAAAGCCGGTGGGTTCGTTCTTGCTGCTAGGCCGCATCTCGCCGCATCTCGCCGCCACCAATCGGGCATTGCCCGCCGCCTTTGAGACTGGCGGCTCAGGTCCGAGGTTGATCGGGTGATCAATCAAGCGCCTATGCAAAATGTGTACGAGTATAAAGAATGATGAAAAGAAGCCGGCGAGATCTAGCCACATAAGCTTCTGGAGATCCCGTTTGCTTGATTGGCAGCTCCATTTACGCTTCAATGCTGAAAGGCACTAATACCGTGGAGATGGACTCTACGACGACGCTCGTGAAAAGATGAAGCCGTCTCGCCTCGGCTAAGAAGTGCTTACAAATGCGGCCCTCGACAGTCGATCTCAGTCCAGTCCCAATATGTGTTAAGCTCTCGCAACACAAATAGGAAATGAAATGCGACTCAGTGAACCGCTTTCTATCGGTCTCGGATCGGACCGTGGAGAAGAATCTTGTCCATTTAATATAGACAAGTTGACTCAGGGCTTGTCGCTGGAAAGGAAGCTACAGGGCGCCAAGTGAGAAAAGTATTGGTGGCTTGAAAATTGGAGTAGTGTCAAGGTCAAATCTAAGGCGTTTTTCTTGTCAAACTCGGAGCTTGAGTCGGAGACTGAGAGTCCAATTGCTAGTGATTCAACAGAGCATTGGGCTTGTCACTGCCTTCTGAGGTTCAGCTATATAACTCTGTTTTGATTTCAATATCAAAAGCCTGTGGGAAAGCCACAAGTCATAGAAAGGGCGCAATCGGCAACAGAGGACCAACGGACCATCGACCACGGATCACCAACAACCAACGGCCAAACCGCCAGCATCCAGCATTCAAGATGACTTACACGCTCCACATCGCCAACAAGCGCTACTCGTCATGGTCGATGCGGCCTTGGGTCCTGTTCAAGGCCCTCGACATCCCCTTTGAAGAGAAGCTTCACTTCCTCCGGGAGGACCTGGCCGAACAGCGCCGCGACTATCTCACTTTCTCGCCCTCCGCCAAGGTGCCCACCCTCGTCGACAACAGCAACTCGGCCCTCGTCCACGACTCGCTCGCCATTGCAGAGTACCTCGCCGAGGACTTCCCGGCCGTCTGGCCCAGCGACAAGCTCGCCCGAGCCTTTGCCCGCTGTGCCGCGGCCGAGATGCACTCGGGCTTCCCCGCCATCCGCAACGAGTGTTCCATGAACGTGGCCCTGCGGATCGAGCTGGGCACCCCGAGCGAGGCCCTTCAGCGGGACATCAACCGGCTCACGGAGCTCTTCAACGAGGGCATCAGTAAGTTTGGCGGCCCCTGGATCGCCGGCAAGGAGTTTTCCGCGGCAGACGCCTTTTACGCGCCGATTGCGTCGCGGTGCAAGACGTTTGGCATCCAGCTGGCTGGGCCTGCGGGAGAGTACATTGACCGGCTGTATGAGCATCCTGCCGTCCAGGCGTGGGTCGAGGAGGGCATCGTGGAGGCGGGCATCCTAGCCCGTTGCGAGGCGGACTGCATTCAGGGACGCAAGGTGCTGAAGAATTTGGGTGAGCAACAGATTCTTGACTTTTTAGGATTGTAACGCATGATGATTAACTATTTTGTGTTTTTTTAATTGGGAGTAGCTGCTTGAATGGCCTTGTGAGAAGAAATGTACCTGAATTATATTGGTACCGTAGTGGAGGATTTCAAGGCTTCAATGCTGGGCGTTGAGAAAAGTACATGATGATGAAAATAGATTTTAGTACTTGAGATACCTTGCCGTGCTGGGATGCGTTAGCAAAATACAAATTAAGTGATATAAGATGAGCACACTGAGTATTTTGCATTGAACTTTCATGTTATCCCCTTATCAGATGAAAGTGTTCATGATGTTAGGCTTTGAAGCAGACTTTAACTTACACACACACAATCATCATTTTGAACCCATAGTCTTTGCAAAGTCCCTAGTTGATAACACGTCAGTCATTCTAAGCTGTGTACCTGCATCTAGCTGCAATGGAACGGTAGAGCATCACATGATGGGAGCTCCTCGAAACCGGTCAGTTTCATATAGGGTAGGTGTCGTATGGATGTCATCATGCTCACGATGGTTGTACAAGATATCAACATTGTGCAGTCAACTATCTATTACAAAGAGATGAAACAAATTGATATAAATCTTGGCTATCGGATAACAACCATCTATATAATACTGACAATGAACTACTTCATCTCCTCAAAAAGCTGAAGTTGTCAAGCATCAATATCACTGAGCTGTACTTGAACCAAAAAATCCCCTAACCTGGGGCAAAAAAAGTGGCCCAAACACCCTGGAACTTACAGCCAACCAGCCAACAGCGGCACCTCCCGGGCTTTTCTCCCCCACCACTAAACAACAGCGCCTAGCAGCATTAGGGCAGCTGATCGTCGGACTCGACTCGCGACAGCTTCAACTTTCCATCATTCAACCAGCTCCAGCTCTTGACCATCCGCGACGATGGCGGGCCAAGGAGTCACCGCGTATCTCATCATCCTCATCGCAATCTCGACTCTTGGGTCTCTCCAGTTTGGCTTCCACTTGGTGCGTTATTTGCAACTATCTCCCATTCATTCACCGCTCTGCTTGTCACTCCCTCGAGCTTCAATCAAGCTTCATTTCAAGCTACAGACTTGATCCTGAGCATCTACACGTTTATAAGCGTTCAAAATTCCACTCGCTAACACATCTCTTCTAATAGGCCGAGCTCAACGCCCCCCAAGATGTCATAACCTGCCACCGAAAGTCCGTCTCAGCCCTCACTCTCCTCGCCCGCTTCGTCACCTCCGTCCACGATGCCGATGCCGATGCCGCCAACGACTGCATCCCCATGGACGAGGCGGCCTTTGCCACCGTCTCCTCCATCTTCACCGTCGGAGGCCTCATCGGCGCTCTCGCCGCTGGACCGTTCTCCTCCCGCCGCGGCCGCCTCCTCGCCATGCGCGTGACGGCTCTTCTCTTCATCGTCGGCTCCGTCGTCGAGACCACTGCCAGCAGCGTCTTCGTCATGGCGACTGGCCGCTTCTTGTCCGGCATCGGGGCTGGAGCCTCGACCGTCATTGTTCCTCTGTATATTAGCGAGGTTTGCCCGCCTGATCGAAGAGGCTTCTTTGGCTTCATGACGCAAATCTCAATCAATATCGGCATCCTCATTACGCAGACGCTGGGCTTCTTCCTAAGCTACGGAAGTGCCTGGAGGTGGAACCTCGGTATTGGAGCCTTGATCGCCGCCGCACAGGGCATTGGGCTGCTCATCGTCCCCGAAAGCCCAGCCTGGCTCGCCGCGCACGACGACGTGGCCGGTGCAAAGAGGACTCTGCAGAGGATCCGCGGTCATGCGGTTGACATTAGAGAGGAGAGCGAGGATTGGGGCCGGGATGGATCAGGTGCCGGAGAGGAGGAAGGCCTTCTCGCTCAAAGCGCCGATGAGATCCCTCCTCCCAATGCCACATTAGCCAAGAACGAGCCTGTTCACCTCGGCTTCTTGCAAGTCGCCAAAGATCCCAGCACTCGGCCCGTCATCGTTGCCCTGGTCGGCATCATGTTTGTGCAGCAGTTCTGCGGTATCAACTCCGTCATCATGTACTCTGTCTCGCTTCTCGCCGATCTTCTGCCCATTTCCTCTGCTCTCCTCAGCATTTTGGTCTCATTGGTCAACTTGGTCACGACCATCGCATGCTCGCCCTTGCCAGACCGACTGGGACGCAAGACCTGTCTGATCATGTCCGTCGTAGGCCAGGGCAGCAGCGCTCTTGTTCTAGCCCTGTCCATCGTCTTTGGCTTCAAGATTGTGTCTGCCTTTGCCGTTCTCTTCTTCGTTGGCTTCTTCGCCGTGGGCTTGGGTCCTGTGCCCTTTATCCTGGCCTCGGAGCTCGTGGGCCAGGAAGCTGTTGGCGCAACGCAGAGTTGGTGCTTGGGAGCCAACTATGTGGCGACGTTCCTGGTGGCCCAATTCTTTCCCATCATCAACAAGGCCCTCAACACATGGCTTGGTGGCGCTGGCTGGGTCTACTTCATCTTTGCTGGTCTGGCTGCCGTTTCGTTTGTGTTTGTGACTTGGTCATTTAGGTCTCTGCGCTTCCATGGGGCCACTGGCAACTGAAAGTAACAATTGGCATATTCGTAGATCTTGGTTGAATTCTCTGGCGTCTTGTAATTTGGGTTAAAGATTGATTGTTAGTTTGTCGCGTTTTGTGACTTGGAATAGGATTGATTCATATCTGTGGTTAGCCTATACCGATGTCATATCCCGTGAAGTTGTCGATTGTCGCAATACGAATGATACCTAGTAGGCAGATGAATAGCAGTATAGACAAAGGGTGTGGCATCAAGGAGCAGGGAGGCATGGCATGATGGGAAAGACAAGTGCTACGACCACAGTCCAGAGCGTCATTCAATAACAGGGATTTTTTCTTTTCTTCATTGAATTGCCCACTGATCATCACCGAATTTTCTTGGGAGTCGGACCATCATGACATAAAAAAACACGTGGGAATGCGTGAACCATGTGTTCCGAAACCACCAAAACAAAAGAGAAGACGCATATTTGGACCGAAACCCGAAAACACCGTTGATTTCATGCTAGTGTATCGAAGGCACACAACCCTGGGGAGGGGCCGAGCCATCACTCCCCTTCCCAGCCGTTTCTAGAGGATTCATCGACAACGACAAAAATTTTTGTCTTTTTTTTACATGCCGAGAGAAAAAAGTCCGCAGCACATCGCAGGTGCGCAAATAAAATGCCCAACCCAGTTCCAGTACCACAGCGCCACGCCGCACCTCCCACCAGCACCAGCAAGCAACAATATCGAGAGCGTTGCGTTTATTTCTCCTTCTTCGCCTTGGCACCCTTGACCTTTGCGGTTCCGCGCAGGGTCTTCTGTCGGTTCTTGCGCTGCTTGCCTGTATTCCCACATGTCAAGTCAGTCAAAAAAGATCACACATATACACAATAAGTAGGGAATTGGCAGCGGCGTCGCTGCTTCGCTGCCAATGATATGGTCTCAACGTACGCTGCTGTCTGCTGGCACGCTCGGGCTTGGTAGCGAGTCCGACCCGGATCAGGCGGTACTTGGGCTCGAACTTCTTCAGAGCCTCGGGGGAGTCGTAGATGAGGGCGAAGCCGGTGGTCTTGCCGCCACCGAACTGGGTGCGCAGGCCAAAGACCTGGACCTGCTCCTTCTGGGCCTTGTACAGGCTGGCGAGCTTCTCGGAGAGCTCAGTCTTGGAGATGTTGGCACGGCCGGGGTGGAGGATGTCACTATATGCATTGAAGAGAAAGAGGTCAGCCCATGAATTTCTTCCTAGCCCATGTGATTGGGTTTCTTGTTGTGCCGGTCTTTGATTCTTCCCATCGCCTCGTCGTGAATCCACTATCCAAATCCAATCGAAAACGTCATGCCAATTCTGCAGGCGGGTGTTTTGTGTGTGCGTAGCATTGATGAGAAAAATCCGCAGACAGCAGGAGAGGAAGAGCAATTTCTTCCCTTCTCCCCCTCTGCACTGAAAGAAAAAGCCGATGTTTCGATGGACGTTTGCTCATGGATAGAAGGATCTGACGAAGGGCGAATTCGAATCTGGCGACACGGACATGGGAACGGGAGAGGGATTCCAACTCACACCACCATCTGCTTGCGGCCAAGCAGGGGGTTGCGGATGAACTTGCGAGTTCGCAGGGTAACGGGAGCGTCGTTATCCGCCATGGTTGCGGTGTTGTGCTGCTTGTCTCTGAGAGAGTAACGAAGGAGAGACTCGGCGGTTTGGCGTCGTGGTTGCGGTCGTGGGAGAAAGGGCTCGCCGCAAAAGTAAAAACCGGGGCAGCGAAAATTCCGAAGCAGCAAGTCGTGTCGCTTAGCCTGGGTCCCAAACCCTAAGAGAAATGCAGGGGTTTGTGCGCGGGCGTGTGTTATGTCAGCAAGCACAAACCAACAATTTTCACAGCAAAGTGGGAGTGCATGTGCATGTGCTCAATCACGTGAAGGGTAATGTTCGGTTGCTGGGCTGAAAACTGCTATTTTTGTCGCCGGATGGTCCCCGCTCATCCCATCCAATGAATTGCCTGGGATTTACTCTCCACCATTTTTACATGCTGTAGCGCTGGCTGGGGCAGATCGTCATGGAGCAACTGCAGAGCAGCAAATCCAGCAAAAATGTGACGAACAAGCAGGGCATTGAGAATTACATCTTCTTCTCAAATTGAGTCATATATCGTTCTCGTATATTCGTATGTGTACATGTGTATCTTTATACACTAAGTCATGGCCATGGAAGCCTCAGTGCAGAAGCAAGTCGACCGCTTCTGCTACCAATATCTCCAATTGGAGCAACACTTGGACTATCCCGAGCCTCAAAACATCAGGCTCCCTGAGGTGCAAGATGTCATCTATCAGAGACTCTTCGCAGATGATTCTCTTCCCGGAGGCCCTCCTCCGTTGAGATACCAAGTGAGAGTCCTCAAAGAGCTAGTCTCCCGCATTGAGACCAGCATAGACGACTGGGATGAACATGTAAGTTGTGTGACCCTTGCAGCTGTCTAGACGGCTTTTTCTGACCGAGAGCAGGGAGTGTCCGATGGCCTCATGTCCTCCCTCTCTGTCTTATTCTCCACACCGGCCCCCAACGAAGATGATGCCGTGCAGCAAAAGTGCCGCGTTGTCTATCATCTCGCATCGTTGCCAGATCACGAGGCTCGCATCAACCTGTTTGAGAACCGTTCTCTCGTTGCTGCCGGCGGCACTACGGGGTTGAGGACGTGGGAAGCAGCGCTTCACCTGGGACAGCTTCTCTGTCAGGATCCCAGCATTGTCTCGGGAAAGCGAGTGCTAGAGCTTGGGACCGGGACCGGTTATCTTGCCATCCTCTGCATCAAATACTTGGGGTCAACGCATGTCATAGCATCAGATGGATCCGACGACGTCATCAACAACCTCCCTGAAAACCTCTTTCTGAATCAGCTTGAGGGTTCAGATGCAATACGTCCCATGGATCTCAAGTGGGGGTATGCACTTGTAGGGACTGAAGAAGAGCGGTGGAACGGCGGCCGTCCGTTGGATGTTGTGCTCGGGGCGGACATCACATACGACCCAAGTATAATCCCCGCTCTTGTCACCACGCTTCTGGAACTCTTTGGCCTGTATCCTCATGTTGAGGTCATCATTGCAGCGACTCAGCGTAATCTGGAAACGTTTCAGGTGTTTTTGGTAAAGTGCCGCGACGAGGGTTTGAAGGTGGAAGATGTCTCATTTGAGATTCCGTCGCGTGACCAACAAGAAGGGCCATTTTATAACGATCAGGTAGCTATTAGAATATGTAGAGTATCTAAATTATGACAAAGTCTCAATGCAATCATCTCACTTCCAACATGTTTCACCTTGGGATTACTTGGTGTCTGATTTAGTATACAAAAAATGTCCTTGTAAGACAAAAGCGGAACGTTTGTGAGTATGCGGTGCATACGGGATACGCTTCAAACTGTATCACCTCACAACTCAATCCATTACAAAGAGGCTGATAATGATATTCATCCACGGAAAGCTTCTGAGAACTCTAGCTTACCCGCTGATGCCAGGGTGAAATAATGCGGCGTCCACGAGTGTTAAGCTTCAGGGTAAGCCCAAGCGAGCTGCATGGCGATGGCGCCAGGCTACACATACAGTATGGCACCAGGGACAGGATCACCTTGATGGCGCTTTGGGGGTCAAGCCACAAAGGTCAATGGCTTGTTTTGTTTTAGAAGCTTTGTTGTGGCTTTGCCAATATGATTCTCGCCAGGCACTTCTGACCACAAATTGAGGCATTTCAATATTGCTCCAGCCGTAGCTGTCCGGATGCCTGCATTGGCTGTGTTTTACCCTTCATGCATACACGTACACACTCAATTGCAGCACGGATGCTCAATACGATGCTCCCCGATTGTTGACGTCACTTAAAACAGCGTGACCATCTCCCCATGCTTTGGTCTGGACTCTGGACAGACCCTGGCCCGGCCGGAGTTTTCCTCCCTCCAACATGCAGCTTCTCTCCCGCAAGGTGAGGTCATGGACAAGACACCAAAGTCTGGGGAAGTCAGACAACAGCCGGGGAGGGCTATTGATTCATCCCGGCTACAGTGTGAGTTTCTGTACGGCAGGAGCCGGAGAGGCAGACACCAAGGTAATGTAAGCGGCAACGCAGTCTTACGACTGTGGCATGGTTTATCACTCGAGTCTCGGAGAGCATTAAAACCTACATGCCTGCATGTACGAGTAGTGGACATTTACACGGCTTTGAAGCGGGTGAGAGGGAGGTTGCAGCTGCGGGGGAGAGGAAAAGCCACCGAGGATGACGGGCAAATGGGATCAAACCGAAGCCTTGGGGCCGGCTGCCGCACGCCGGGCGGCCTATGAAGCTATACTCTTTGTCATCCTTTGGCTTGGGTCTCTTTGCAGGTTGCAACACTTTCAGCCGGTAGAACTTTGTAGTTTGCATGAGCGGGGAGAGGAAGTAACACGCCGGCCGGCTGGCTGGAGAGGAAAAGATTGGTCACCGTGCAGAAGTTGCAGCCTCCATAATACCCCGGTTCGGAAGTCGACGATGTTTGGTAGAAGGGCTGGCTGGGATGGAAAAATAAGACAAAAAGCTAGTTCACCGGACGGAGCACAGAGTTGGCACGGAGTACATGCAAAGGTGCTCCGTAAAGTTGCAGCATCCTGCAGGTTTCCAAGCTCCACCTCATGAGCAATTTGATCGTTTTTCTCTCTATTTCTGTCTGTCTTGTCTTTCGGTTGCTGTGAAATGTGACTGAGTCTCCGCAACGCAGGGATGAGAAAAAAAGTAGTACTAGAAAAAAGAGGCGGGCGACGTTGCGTTTTGCTTTTTGTTGATGAACAATCTGAGGCTTTAGCGAGCCCACGTTGGCAAGAGATGATCGCTGATCGGCAGAGGCGTCACAGAGTCTCTGATGAACGTGACCACTAGCAAAGCTTGGGGGCTGGACACCGCACTTTTGAACGATGCATGTATTCAAATTCTTACTCGTTACATGCACGAGTAACGAGATGGTGAGCCTTTTGACGGCAGGGCTTTTGTTGCTCTCGGGATCTTTGAACCGCCCCCTTGTCCGCCGGTGTGGCCAATTGATCGGGGACAATGCATTGCAACACCGGAGTCGTGAGAAAAATAGAGCAGTTTTCTCATTCTTGGGCGGATCACTAGCCGATGGTCCCGTGAGGTAAATGCACCTCGCGTAGGCAGTTGTTACTCGTACATACAATAGCATCTCGAGTTACGTACAAAGACGGCACAGACACAGCCTTGGGCATTCTTTTGAGCTCAAGGTGGGCTGAGGCCAAGGTAGGATTCTGTCGCTAACCAATATCTGCATGCGACACTGTGAACATGAAAGCCAGAGCCATCACCGGAGTTGCTGGATTACATGCACATTGGATGCTACTCTGCTCGCTGCCTAATACTCTACACCTGGATTCGTGTTCTAGGCGTTGAAAATAAATTAACTGCAACCTGCTTCCGCGTACTCCGTCCATTGGGCTTTCAAGCTTTTTTTCGTTCTTTTTCTCTTTGCAAATCTTGCCACTTGTTTGGGCTGTTACCCAGTGATCGGCTCTGTATTGTGGAAATGATGGTCAGGGGTGGCTTTTGATAGCTGCAATTTTTTTTCTTCTCCTCCGAATGACATGTACGAGTACCGTCGATCAGTGCGGATCACGAGGCAAAAATAGAAGGTCTCTGTAACACTGACTGGCCGATCAATGTCTAGGACAGATGGTGAGTACATCCGGAGATGCCCAATAACACCGAGCAGTAGCTGAGGCTTATCTTTTCCCGCCATGAGCTGTATTACTCCGAACCTGTACCTGTACCGCATCGTAGGTACAGATCAAAAGATACGGGTATGACTGTTGGGAGATGCGCCAGATAACCGCGGGCCATTGACAGCCAGTCAATTCTACTGCCACCGGCTGCCGTTATCTTGGGCTTCATTGGCGTGCTCTGTCAAGCTCACAAGGGGGGGTGGTCAAAGTGGTAGAGGATAGCGGCTCAGGGCGCTTCGTTATCTCTGGCGCAAATTACAGCATTCAGTCGAGCCCAATTGATTCAGCTGTTGCTTTTTGCTCACACTCACACACGCAGGTCAAGGTCCAGTCCATGGCGCAACTCCGTGTCGCTCAAGCAACGCCGACTGTGCCAGTTAAAGGGCGCGGCCGAGTACCGCCAAAACAGCCACTCCACGCGCCGGCCATTGCATTGTTGCATGGCATATGCATATGTGTACCTATGTATACCACTAAATATTGGGATTCGAAAAGGACGCGGCCTCGTGACCACAGGCGAGTCGAGCTTGATTCAAAAAACGAGACCCCCGAGCCGCCTCTGATTGATGCGGTGACAGCTGCACGGGTTTGATATTAACTGCCCTCCCCCCTTTGGTTACTCAACCGCAGAAGCAGCAGTGAAAAGCACGCAACAAAAAGCAAGCGTGATAGCAAGATACCCAGAAATTAATCAAAAAAACGGAGACCCCTGTTCGTTCGAAAACGGGCTCCCAGTGCCAGGCCCACCAGCCCCGAAGAGCAAAAGAACAAGCATACTGGAGCAAGCATAGCAACGTGCAGCAGCGCCATCGTCCAACTCGCCCGCAGCCAAGGCAAGGTAAGGCGTAGGGCCCCCCTCTTCGTATCCAGGTTTTGCCAGCAAAGAACTGGAGCAGCCGCTCTTCGCCACCCGCCGGGCTGCCATTGGATGGAAACGGCGCCGTGTACGTGTGTAGGCTGTGGTTTGCCTCCCATGAACCTTAAAGCTGGTCTAGCAACTCTGTACAGTACCGTAACAGAATAGCGAAAAGCCAAGCTACTACACCGTCTGAAGAGGAACCAGGCCTTGCATATTGCATATCATCGTTTCCCCTCCCTTCGCCCCCTTTGGCGCCCAAATGCTACGGCAGAGTAGATTGTTCAGGCCCCGGCGCAGCAAGCTAGAGGCCGGACCAGCCCAGGAAGGATCTAGACCAGAAAGCATCCGAAGCAACCCCCTTCCTCAGCTTCGCCTTCACGAAGCTCTGGCCGCTGTTGTCATTGGCTGGCGGGTTGCTTGCCCTTGTAAGTCGTACCCATGCTCATGCTACCGAGCGATTGCGACGTCGTCTTGGAACCAGGCAAAGTAAGCTTTTGCTCTGCGTCGTGGGACCGCCAGCTGGACCGGATTATTGATTCGATGTATGCAAGCCTGCGGTAACTTATCAGAAAAAAGAAAACATACGGAGTCCTGTACACGTAGACAGTATTGCCATTGACCGTTTGTTGCCTCCCCTCTCTCAAGTCCCCAAGTACGAAAGTGAGTATATTACTAGCTCATCAGCCCTCCCATCCATCCCATGCTACACTATTCCCGCTTCATTTTATCGATACTCCGTGCCTTATTTCTTTCTCCACACCCTCATTAGCCGGGGCATCGTGCGAGTGGCCTTTGTTAGTGCTGCGACAAAAGTAAACGGCCTGTTCCCACTTGGATTGCCCATAATTCCCACTACCGTCGGTCCACCTTCTCCTGGGAGCCGCCTCTTGCATCGGATGCTGCAACACTACAATCATCACGCCAACCCCGGTGCTTTTTGACCTGACCTTGACTTCTCGACGTCAGTCTTCCATCACCCTCGTCCTATTTGTATAAAGCAAAACCCCCCTTGCCATCGACCTTTTGTGGTTCCTGTTGGTCCGGGCTTGATATATTCCACAAAAAGAAACTACTTTACACACACACATCATCTACCGGCGGCGGAACTTTACGCTTGCGCAAAAGAGGCAATCTATTTCCCTTGCCCTAGAATCAACAGAAGGTCTGCTTCGTTGCACCTTTAATATCCGTCCTCGACCCCCCTGGCCAGACCCGGAAGGCAAGGTGCCAACGTTCTGCACATCAACCACTTTCCCATCACTTCTATTATTACGAAGCGAGAACTCCATCGAGTTTCTATTCCTATCATCGCCAACGGTCGAACCTTTGTGATCTCGATACCGTCTCTTACTTTCGCCCATTGTTCCTTTCTTCATCACCTGCTGCGCGGAGTGGAAACCGATTTATTTTTATTCTTTCGTGTGTCCGATGGTTTCGTCACAGCTGGGAACAAGAGCAATACCTCGATCATATCGCTGCAGCCGCTGAAGAGAGAACCACGTTGAAAGCGAAGCAACCAATCCGCCCAAACCGACCACCTACAACAATACCCTTTTAAGTACAACAAGTACATTCACAACACATTCAATGTTCACAATGGATATGGACTTTGAGAGCTATCACCACAACTACGCATTTACTTTGCAAAAGTATCTGCGTCTGCAGCAGCAGCACGAGCAGCTCTGCAACAACCTCGAGCAGATCCGCCCGCGAACCGCCTCGACCGGCACCCTGTCCACCATCTCGTCGCCCAGCACGTCGCCCGTCCGCTCCTCCATCCTCACCTCATCACGGCGCCACTCGCGATCCGGAGGCCCCTCGCGCCGCGGGTCCAGACAGCCGCGCCAGAGCAACAACGGCTGGGAGGACCAGCTCGACACGATCCTCGACGAAGAGACCATCTACCAGATTTCCGCCGAGGAGCAGCGGCTGTTTGACGTCAACGAGAGCATCAAGCGGGCCTTGACGGAGCTGCTCAACTGCGATGCCGTCCGCAACGACATGCCGACGCGCATGTGGGCTCAAGCCCGGTTGATGGAGACGGAGAAGGAACTTCGGTCGGGGCGGCGGAGGAGAAGCTCCCCAAGCCGGGAGTGAAAAGAGTCAACGAGTCAAAGACTCTTGAAATCGTCGATAACATGGCAAGGCGAATATCATTACGCAGCCATTTGTGGAGAGGCTGATCACGCCAAAAACAAAACTCCATTAAGACCCGCCGACGATCCGCCATCTTCATCATCAACATCACAAAGTCACTCCTTTCCTCTCTGCAATATTCTTAATTCTAATCCCACCAATGGGCTATCACACTAGCCTCTATATTTATACCAATGGAACCGTTTTGACACGGCACACCCAATTTTTTATCCATCTTTTTTTTTTGTATTGGGGGAAAAACAAAAGATACCACAAGGCTCAAGTGGAGAGCTGACACCATTCATACGATATGGGACTTTATTCTTCTTTTTTTCTTTTTCTATTTCCATGACTGATAGGGGAATACAAAAAAGTGCGCAAAATTGGGGACATTCATTTTGCTTCTATTCTTATCTCTGCCGTCAATTTCTTTTTTTCATGTATTCCGCTCAACCCACCTACCCGATTCGGGCATGATGCGGCTGACTGCCCTGTTTTTGTTGCATGATGCAAAACAAAACTATTATTTCATCGCGGCTGTTCCGTTTTTCTGGCATCGCATTGCGTGCGCGCAATTATTTATTTTTTTCATCTCAAAACTGTACATGAAAGCCATTTTCTTGTTTTTGATGTACATAACATACCTACCTGACCTTGTCTTGCTTTGTTTTATTTTGTTTTATTTTTCTTCTCTTGCCATCTTATAGTGTTTATTGTCTAGGTATCTTTTCACTTTGTCTGCTGTGGATTGGCGGTTTTACGGGGGGCATCACTAAAAATGGGAAGCGAGCCTGCTGTTGATATATCTATATACATGTATTCCACATAGCATCTGAGGGTTTTGTTTTTCATCATCTGGGATTTTGTTTTTTGTTTTGTCTGTTGTATTTTATCGTAGCTCACTAGCGAGCAAGCAAACAAGTCTAGGCTGTCAAGACAGTCACAATTCATCAATATTGTTGAGTTCAAGTTTCAAGTTTTCAAGGTGCATCTAGACCTACCATCTGCATTAGTGCAAGTACAAGTCCAATAAGTATCACGGAATATATCAAGACACCACTACAGCTACACCACGCCACTCGCCTCGTAAAGAAAGTGATGCGTCGAATTCTGTATGCATGCGTTAGGTAAATAAAATCCTCCGTAGGAATGCAATTGCAAAACCTGTACAACGCAAAATTGCCACCTGCGACGGGATTGGATACGTGCATTGACTGCGACTGAAACGGCAGCCCTGCAAATTAGCGACAAGCTCGGGGATAGGCGAGCGGCCGTTGCGGTGTCAGGTTGACTGAAATGCTTGAGGTTGGATGATTGGGGGTGAAATACGGAGTACGAGTACGGAGGGCTTCTGAACATATTTTGGGGCGGACGGGATAGAGCCGTTTTCTTGACTGTATTTCATTTCTACATATGGTGATGCATGCATGTGATTCTGGGTATGGCTGCAGAGGACCAAGTCGTACCGTGTAATTATGCATAACTCAGATGCATCAAAGCCATCGTATTACCTTAGTAGATGCTTACAATTAAGTTTTATGAATTTGAGAAGCTAGGAATTACTCATCAGTTTTCTTTATCGAGCTTCTACTCTCTTGCTGTGGTGTTTTATGGCATCATGATTTTCTTAGAGCGTTACCAGCATTATGTAATCAGTCACAGGCCATCATCCTTGCAATAGCTTCTCCACTAAAATTGTCATTCATCCATCCGTCGAATCGCAGCCTCGCGCGTCAGACAAAACGCGGCTGCAAAGCAAGGCGAAGCAAATCAAATCAAATTCGCATCTCGTTGTTCGGATTCTGAATCTCGAGACTCAATTCACCGCCATGTCGGTCTTGTTAGAAACAACCGTCGGTGACATCGTCATTGATCTGCTCATCGATCACTCTCCCAAGCTGTGCGAAAAGTAAGCTCTACTCTCTTCTATTCTCTTGTCTTGTCTTCTATTCAGACTGCCAGCTAACCATCCGTACAGCTTCTTGAAGCTTTGCAAAGTCAAATACTACAACTTCTCCCCCATCCACTCCGTCCAAAAGAACTTTTCCTTCCAGACCGGTGATCCTCTCGGGCCTCTCGCCAAACAATCAGATGGAGGCTGCTCAATATGGGGGCACCTGTCGGGCGATCCGTCTAAGCGCACATTCACAGCCCCCTTTCACCCCAAACTGAAGCATCTAGAACGAGGCACTGTCAGCATGGCGACGGTTCCGCTGGCCTCAGACCCAGACACACGGGTGGCGGCATCACAGTTCATCATCACGCTGGGCGAAGAGACGGATTTCCTCGACAGCAAGGCTGCCATTTTTGGCAAGGTTGTGGAGGGCTTTGACTCATTGGAAAAGATTAACGAGGCCATGGTCGACGACAAGGGATACCCGTTTGTCGATATTCGAATCAAACACACAGTCATCTTGGATGATCCTTACCCTGATCCTCCAGGCCTGAGAGAACCCAGCTCTAGCCCTCCACCTTCAGACGAACAACTACGGACGGTGCGAATCGCCAACGAAGAAGAACTGCACGAGAACGATGATGTAGATGAGGAGGAGCTGGAAAAAAGAAGGCGGGAGAGAGATGCTAGGGCACAGGCTTTGACACTCGAGCTTATGGGCGACCTCCCCTTTGCCGAGGTGAAGCCACCAGAAAACGTCTTGTTCGTCTGCAAACTGAACCCCGTCACGCAAGACGAAGACCTGGAGCTCATCTTTGGCCGATTTGGCAAGATTTTGAGTTGCGAGGTGATTCGAGACCAGAAGACGGGCGACAGCTTACAGTACGCCTTTATTGAATACGAAGACAAGGCATCGTGTGAAGTGGCATATACCAAAATGCAAGACGTCCTAATTGACGACCGGCGAATCCACGTCGACTTTTCACAGAGCGTCAGCAAGCTCAGTGACGTGTGGAGGCAAGACACGAATAACAAACGCAGGGCAAGGGTGCGAGGTGGATGGGGTGGCGTGCAAGAGCTCGAAAAGCGACGGCAGTACCGAGAAGAGGACGAGAGGAGCTCTGGGAAGAATTACAACATGGTGTACAGCAAGGAGGAGATGAAGGGGAGACATGACCGAGGCTCCAACGGCCGGAGAAACGATGACGGACCCGAGCGGAGGAATGATGACATATCTGACCGAAGGAATGATGGGCGATACGATCGTAGAAACGATGACCGGCCTAATAAGCGACCATCAGATCGAGACAATGGGCGCCAGAACCGAAACCGAAGCGGGAGCCCTCGTCGAGGAAACAGAGACGATGACCGTGATAGACAGTTTAGGTCAAGGGATGGCTATCGTCACGACAGGAGGGATAGAGATGGAGATTACAGGCGCAGAGACAGGTGATGACATATCGGGGGCACATTAACGACATGATTGAATAATGTATAAAATAATTACACGAACCTGTTTCCGGGTCTCACTGGCGAATTGGTTGGTGACTGGGGCTTTTTCACCCATCATATTCCACGTTACTGTCTTATCACCTGGCATATTTGATTCCGAGCAGCTACTTTTGCTTTCTTCTCTACCTCCGCTATATTTGATGCTGACCTTTAGAATGTGGATTGGCAAAGAGCAGGCGAGCTCTATGTTATATATCGAAACTATATGCCCTTGCTTCCACGTTACACAACGTCAACAATTTGAAAATAGTGAAAAAAGGATTCAAAAAGCTCACTCGCAAGCCATACTGATGTTGTCTCTACCAGAGGGAAGCACACTCAAGCAGTCGCTTTGACCTCCCGCTTCAACAAAACCTCTCTGCCATGTTCCCACGTCAACGGATCATTGCCCATCAAGAACTCGCTCTTCATCTGCACCCACGTCCGCCAATACCTCTCCGCGCCATCTTTGTCCTTCCCGAACGGCACCTCCCAGGGTATCACCTCCACCATTGGCAGCACGAAGCTCGCCTCCTTGAGCGTATACATATCCACACCCCACGCCGTTCGAGATACCACCTCTAGGATCATCACATCCCCGTCATAACTCCGCAGGACGTTGAAGCGCAAGTTAGACAGCATAGTCGGGGCTGGAGGCTCAGAGTTTTTCGGCTTCCGCATGATCAGAGGGCGGTAGGACTTGTCGTCATCGGAGCTGGGAAGGCCCGCATCCTTGAGGTCCCCGAGGGTGAGGCGCACGGTGAGCTTGGTAAGACGGTAGGTGAATGTGGACTGGGAGCCAGGAGGGACGAGGATGGAGAATATGAGGTCAAAGGGGACGGTGCGATTTGTAGGGACGAAGCTGTCGTATTCGATGGGCGAGACCTTCAAGTCGAAGCTGGGATTCGCGACAACTACATCTGGGCTGATGGGCAGACTAGCTGGTATCGACGGTGCTGGAGGGAGGATAATGGATTCAGTTGGGACGTACTGGAGCAGATTGGTAGGCTGGTATAAAGGCTTGGGTGGTGGTGAAGGCAGAGCCGAGGGAGTGTATTTGTCTGCTGGAAAAGGGGGCGGATGGAAGCGGAAGGATGAAGTGCGCTGCTCAGGTCTGACAAGAGGCGAAAGGTGCTCCCAGTCTGCTGAAATGGACAGGTTATCTTTCCTTGTCTTTTCCCCTGCCGCTGTGTTGGAATCCCTCGGTGCAGGCTCAATGACGAGTGTGTAGATGGGCTCGTTGAGCTGGAGAGCAAACACAGCTGCCGTCGGTTTCGGTTCGGTATATTGGTCCAGGGGTCCATGCTTTCCATCCTCCTTCGGATCCCGAAACATTTCCTTGCTGAGCACTTCGTGTATCTTCTTCGCATACTCGACGACGCGCATCGTCCTCGACTGCCAGTCAAAGAGTTCTCCCATGGGATACGTCTTTGAGCCACCGCCCAGCCATCCACCCCGCTTGACAGGATCTGTCTCAGGATTTTCAGACGCGAATATCTTTTGATGTTCAATTTCAATCTCATCCTGCATGCGACCCTGTACCCTGTCTTCTTTATGTAGGCCTGCTGCTACCACAAACGTCTGTTGGTGCGCCGGCAGAGTGAATTTAAGGCTCACCAGTCCTGGAGGCTCGCGATCAAACAGCACCAGCATGGTATCAGAAGCCAGCTTTCGCTGCACCAGAATCGGAGCGGTGGGTTTGGCTTTATCCCAGTCCTCGCGTGTGTGGAACTGCTCCTCAAACTCGGCACTGACTGCAATATCAGGGAATTGGATTAGCAGCTGGCTCTTCATCAAGAAGCCGTATGTAGGCATCTGCTGGCAGTATCCGATGCCCTTGAGAGGAGTTGAGAGGTACTCGTTGAGCCGAGCTTTCAGTGCGCTGCGGCAGAAATCTTCTGCAGGATCGTCTGTGACGTGGTTGGCAAGACTCAAAGCCCCATCAACCATGGCGTCAGTCCAGTTAGCATCGACGTGGAAGAATCGAATCGTCTCCGTCGGGAGATATGACGGGTCCGGGATGAAGTGGTGAGCTGGGATACCGGCGAGATGAAGCTTGTCGAGCACCCATTCTTGTACTACTGCGTAGTCGGTATTTGTAGGGACGGTGTGATAACAATACGGCCCGCCATCGGCCGAAGTAGACAAGCCAGTTGAAACATACAGGGCCTGAGAATATATCTGGCTGAAGATGTGGTTTGAACGAAGGGATAGGTTGATCTCGGAGACTGGTTCACGTCGCTTCCACCGGTTCGTGTCTACGGTTGGCATTGCTGAGGCATGCAGAACAGTATTGATATCGTTGAGGCAAGCAACTGTCGAGCCAATGTCCGATACGACACGGGCACGACTGTGATATGCCACTGTGTCGATGGTCTGTGAATCTGCACTTCCGAGTCGCTTGTAAATGTCTTCTTTGGCCCTGGCGAGCGCGTCTCGGTGGATCGCGGTTCGAAGACGAGCCAGTGAGGCCGTAAAGGACTGGTCACTCATGGCCAACGTTCTGCCAAGCTGCCAAGCAGTTGCATACGAGATGTCCATGAGTCCAAGGTTGGGATCGAGAATCTGGAGATCTGTGCCGAAGTTCGACTGGAAAGAAACATTGGCGTTTAAGGGATGAGCAACTCTTGTGGGAGAGAGTGGCCCCCGATACATGGCCGCTGTTTGCTCGCCCGTGACGGTGCGGTGTCGGACGAGAGTATATCCATCGTTCTGTCGTTTCGTCACCAGCTCTTCCATGGATAGTCTAATGTTTTCCTTGCCTGCCTCTGACCCTGGCTTGTCAGCTTTGGGCGTGCTGGTGTTGTCAGTTCGCAAGACCTTGAGCCCCTTTCCACCAGTGCCGATATTTTGAAGCGCACTCCGCACATCAAAGGAACCAGGCGGCAGAGCCGTGTAGGTCCAGCTGTACAAGCTAGTCATGAGAACTTTGTCTTTGATCTCTGACAACCCTAATCCGTCGATGCCCTGGAGAGAAACCAAATGCACCATGACTGGCGTAGCGGAGTCTACATCGACAGGGCCAATCCGATGAGAGACGACAATACTGAATGTCCCCGAATCCCCCTCGATAGCCGACATCGTGCCCTCGGTAGCGACTGTGCGGACATGGGATAGAAATCGGAACTTGGCAACGTCGCACTGCGTTGGACTTGGATCCTCGGAATCGGTAAAGAGCTTCTTGAACAGCGGTCCGGGTACAGTCACAACACTGGTTTTGATCTGCTCATCACGCTTTGCAGGTTTATGGATCTTGTTCAGCAGATTGTCATTGCTTGGTATGTCTTTGATCGCACCGGCTCTGAGGTCCCACCCAAGGTTCTCATTGGGTGTTGCTCCCACCCCTGGCGGGAAGAATGTGCTTCTTTCATCATCGGTTAACTCGAGTTCCTCTGCCGTAAAAGCTATGAGAGCGAACCAAGGAATCGTGTTCTTCTCCTTGTCCGGTAGGGTTTGTTCAGAGACACGCCGTGCCCACGGGAGGTGAGGGTCACGGAACACCATATGTGGTAGCGTCCGAAACTGTGCCGTTTGTCCTTGTGCTGGGAAGACGGACATGACTGTGGATGTCTGATCGTCACTACTACCAACACCACCGCCGTCGCTGCTGCTGAGGGACCATTCTGGAGCAAGGACGTCAAACTGCCTCTTGACGGGTATCGCTCGTGCTGGGGGCTCCTTGCCGTGTTTAGGATCATCTTTGTCTGGCGTGACAGTCTGCGAGATGGTAAGATCGTGCAGACCTGCAGTCAAGGATGGGAGATAGAAAGAATGGAACTGGGCCTCTCCAGGTTGAAGCTTGGGGACCTCGTCGCATAGAATGCGTTGCTCATGACGGAGAGTCAAGTGACGGTACTGTCCTTTGAGAGACATTTTGCGGGTTCCAAAGGATTGGACCTTGGCTCTACCGTAACAGTGGTAAGGAAAGAAAGACAAAATATCCTTGAGATATCAATTGGGGGGTCGAGCATGAAGCCATCTCTGAAAAGCTGAACAGCCATGGAGGGTCTACACAGCAGTGAAGGCACACACCAAAGAGTTCGATAGCCCACGCCCTCCTCTGGCTGACCCACCCGCTTGCCAATATGCCTCCATAACAGGCAAATAAGAAAAAGGTAGAGAGAAGTACCGATCTGCGTGGACTCACAGCATGGGATCATTACATCGCCACTGCTCTCTGTACTAGCGAATCAATAGTGCGTGTCTCAGCAGGGGGTGTCAAGACAAATGCCCAGCTGAGCGGGAAGAACCACGCTATTGATAGTCGTAGGGGTCCCGGAACAAGGATTCAATTCCCTAGCTTGGACCATCTACTATTGGGGAAATGGACCCTGGATTCTTCTATGTCTCTGATATCAAGGCTGTCTTATGCCTACCCACATCTTCACATGAACGACGTGCTTTCGGTTTGGCGAGTAAAAGAGAAATTGAGTGGTGATTCTTCTTGATATTTTCCTTGAAGGCACAGCAGAAAGCATTCACAAACTTGTCACGATGGTACCCAGCGCAGATCAAAACGTGCTCATCCCTATCAAGCTTGATGCATTCGCCCTCAATGACAAAGTCTGTGATGGCGGCCATGATGACGATGAATTGAGAGCACGAAAAGCCAAAATTGCACCTATCTCACAGCCCAATTACTCATTTCTGCGTCTGAAAAAGTCATATCTCCAGTCAGACATTCTGTACCATACCGACTTACACAACGCCTGTCCGGCCGATTTCAACTCGCGCATCACAGATCTCGGGTCTCGCTCTCGGCGTGAAAACCGACAGGGCATCTATCTCCACTGGACGCTCCCTCGCATATACCGGAGTGGTAGCGCTGCAACAAGCGATGCAGAAAAAGGCAGAAATGGGCTTCCAGTCTTCCCCGAGGTCCCTACACGATGGCTAGTGGTTCGTCACATACACGACCTTGACGCTGTCGAACCTCGTGCAGCAAAGGACAAGCTGAAAGGCGTCTCTGCGTGGGTTATTGAAAGTGACCGCTGCCGAACCCTCGACGGAGAACGAAACCCCAGCGACGGCACACTCGAGAAACCCTGGAATGTTCTTGATGGCACGGTTGATCTTCAAGTTGACGTGTCACCTTTCGTCAGCGCATCAGACTCTGTGGTTAACGGAGGTTCAGATGTCTTGGAGAAACAGGCCGAAATCTTCATAGGCGATAAGAGAAAAGCATCAGAGTGGAAGGAAACCCAACCTGAAGACGGAACAACAGATACCAGCAAGTCACGCGTCAACTTACGCCTCCTATCTTCGTCCAATGAGCTCTTTCCAGATTACCAGCCGCATAATTCCAATGTTTTCTCCATTGTCGACAACTTTGAGTATGATCGTGTTGATATCGGAGACAACAAAACCAAGCCATTGTACGCCTCCCGTGTTCCATCAGTTAGCTACTCTGTCCTCGGATGGCACTCCAAACCACAAAAAGACATTGTCTGGCTCAAAGGAAAGTCTGAGACTCGCGCGCAGCTCCTGAAGAGGCTAGACATGGACTTTAAAGGTTTCCACCCGCGAGAGCTCGACTTTGACGACATTATCCCGCAGGAAATCGTCGACTGGCTTGATGAATGTCTTCCTCGAAGGGAACAAGGCACACGAAGTCTTTGCCACGGCGCGGTGTATGATGTTTCTTGGGATCTCCATAGAGCACCAGAGGTTATCCTCGCGGATAAATATGCTGAAATGTTGAGCCAGAAGCTTCCTGTGGCGGTAGGAACGACGCCAATGGATGCGCTGATGGCGTACGCGGGCGCACACGAGGCAGATACGACCAATCCCAATGACGATGTCAAAAAAATTGAGTCGGCACTGAAACGCCTCGAGACGGTGCTCTTGAGCAGGGATGATGGCGTTGAAGCGCACGCGCAGGGGGCAGACATGATGTATAACTGGAACTATACAAGGCTAGATGGTGGGCAACAGTATCATGTTTCTGGAGGTGAAAGTGGCGGGAAGCCGACCATTCCTGAAAACAAAAGGGGAGACTTGATCAAGCTGAATGATTTGTGTCGCTTCCGAGATGCAGCGGACAGGAAGCTCAAAAGACAGCGCTGGGCCGTCTTTGCGGAGTGGTGGCAAGCTGTGACGCTGGCCAAGAAGGAATTAGACGTGAAGAATGCGCTGAAGCCAATCTTGGACAGCATTGAGGCCTTGGAGAAATTGCTGGGTATCAGCAAGCAGGATTTAATCTCAGTCTTGGCCGACGGAAAGAAAGGGGATGACGCAACGGAATTCGAACCAGGCGTGCATCCGCCCTTTCATCAGCAGCGCGACCCAACGTTGCTTGTTGGCGGCGTGCGATCTGGCTGGGAACCAGACTATCTACACACACTGCTGATCAGACTCGATGCTCAATTACTCGAAGAAACAAAATCTGCTGTCCCTGGCGAGGAAGAGGATGGCTGGGGAAGCCTTTTTAAAGAGTTTGTAACCAAGAAGATGCCTGAACCGCTAAGAGCATCAGCCCAAGCCCTGCTTCGCGAATTTGTTGTTTTGCGAACAAGGAGAAGAGATGAGGATGACGGTACACCAAAGACACCAAGCTTCTTGAGGACTCATGGATTTATGGGTGGAGTATCGGATGATGATCCCAAGAAACCGGAGAGACGAAAGATAAGCCCCGAGATGCCAACTTTTCATGACCGCCAAGGTCTGGATCATAAGGGGAAGCCTATTTGGCGTGACTCCTGGAACAATACGCAACCTTGGTTCCCCTTGTTTCTTGAATGGGAGGTGGAATACACTCACATCGACCATGAGGATTGGGAGCTTGCTGAGACGAAATGGTGGCACAGCGAAGGCGCCAAACTGCACTATGCCATCAAGCCAGACATGAAATTGGAGGAAAAATACGGCGACAAGACCAAGAAAGAGGTCGACAATCGGCGTTTCTCAGGCCGAGCTCTCATCCTTCCACAGCCAAGCTTCTCGCTTGAGGCTAAAATTCTACAACTCTTTTCCGATACGGCAGCGGAGAAGCTAGAAAAGTTGCTGCCGTGTAAGGACCGCGAGGAACTCGCTAAGAGCCTGAGGAAATTCGACTTTCTGTCTGCGCCTCTGTCTGGATTTAACAGCCATATGCTCACCGTCGAACAGGGGAATCATGTCAAACCCTCGATTCGCAACCCTGTGACTGGCGCAGTGAAGTTCATGAGCGAGGCGGCTCGCAAAGAAGCCGGATTGTCTGAGCAGGTGCTCGAAAATATGGGCATCGAGACCGATCTCACGCCGTATGGACGCAGCAAAAGTAAACCCGACGATTATGGGCCGGCCGTCTTCAAGCCCGTAACCCATGGCCAGTTCCGCATCACCAAACTCAACATCATTGACAAATTTGGCCAAGCCATCCACGCAATCGACCCTAAGCCTACAACTGAGGAGATGACTCCGAAGCTGTATCCCTGCATCAGCGACTGGTACGCGCCACAGGCCAAAAGCTCGAACCCAGAATCTCCCAACGTCGTTGGAAAGGTGAAGAAGGAGAACGAGACAAAGTGCGAGTACATCCAAGTGCCGCCGCAGATCAACCAGCCAGCACGTCTCAATGCCGTTTTCACAATCCCATCAGAACCTCCTCTGCACGAGGATGACCCAAAGCCTCCTTTCTGGAGGGCTACGCACGACTGGGACCAGCCCATCTGGGGCTGGGTTGTGGTTAACTACGCAAACTTTGGAGTGCAGTTCTTCCTCCCCTCGGGTGCTTTCTATCGAGAAGTTCGCTGCGCTGGTCCTACTGGAGCACTCCTGTCGCCAGAGTGGCTGCCCTTTGAGAAACCTGACGATCCGTCCAGGCGCGGCGGCAAGGAAGACGGCGGTGCTGCAGCCAAACAGCTCGCGCGGCTGGTCAAGGTCTTGGGAGAGAATTACCCCTATCTCCGCAGGTTCATTGCCACCATCAATGCTGCTACAACATCAATAGCACCTGCACCAAGCGCGTACGCCGAATTTCGAAGCGCATTGCTCGGTCGACCCCTGGCCCTCACGTACTTTGGAGTCTCCTTGGAACTTGCCGGTTCCCCGTGGAAAAGTCATCTGTCGCAGGACAACACACCCAAGAAGACGCTCCTCGATTACGAATTCCGTGTCAAGCTGGGCGATCGAGAGCGCGGGTTTGATGGGCTGGTGGGATACTTTCCTCCCCTTTCCAAGTCCGAGCTAAAAGAAGGCAATGCTCTTGACGTATCGACATTCTACACACATTTTCCGCCCGGTGTTCATGATATAGCGACTGAGGAATTGGCAAAGATATCTCCGCCAGCATCTGCTTACGAGGAGGAGCAGCCAAACCCAACAGTCACCAAGATAATTACCATCAAGAAGGACAACTACCCTCTCTTGAAGCCATACTATCTCGACCCAGACAACAACGACCGCACGCCAGCATCATATGCCGCTGATGCGAACGAAAAGCTTGCCGTTTTCGGCGCCCTACTCGACCCTTTCCTCCCCGTGCATGCGTACACTGGTATCTTGCCCGTCAAGGAGTTTTCCCTACCGACGTGGACATGGCAGGGAGCCCTAGACAAGCTATCCGCCTTTTTCCACGCCGGGCCTGTGCTAATCACGGGGGACGTGCCAGGGTTTGTGGAGGCGAGGCAGCTGAAGCAGGGGGATTTGCCACCTAAAGTGATTGAAGGCGTGGAGGGAGAGGAGAAGCAATCCGTGGGGCTACCGGGTGGCGCGTTGGGGATGTGGAGCTGGCTCCAGCCTTACGATGTTGAAGAAGGTGGAAAGAGTATCACGGGTGATGAAGAGGAAGAGAAGCCGCGGGAAAAGTTCATGCCGTTGGCTGTTGAGGTGTTGGGTGAAGAGTCCAAGCTGGAGCGGGGGCCATACACGGCCATCGAGGGGTACCTGCAGATGGCTGCGGGCGTTAATGAGAAGTCGAAGGCTGCATGAGAGGAGAATCACTAGTCTACGAGATGGCAGATGTTTACTGCTCACGAATAGTCTCCCGTATAGTGCGGACAATGTATCAAAATACCTGACATAGGATTGGCCGATGGCAAGTATTGACAGCCTCTTGAGATCACGCGAGTCAATAACTACTCATATTCCTCACAACTGCGTGGGAGGCGTAAACAACAGCGGCTGGACACATGTGGTCTTGTCTCTGAGTCTAATCACTGTCGTGTTAACTGCGGCCCGTTACCGTTACCGGGCCGCTGCTACTCTTCGCGTGGCGTACGGGGTGGGAGCTGGGGCTAGCCGTGCCATTAATAGAGAGACGCTATTAGTGAAGACTATTGATGCTTTTGATCTAGGGTGTGTAAGTCCAGGCCTCAGCTTCAGCCTCGATCTGGTTGTTCAGCTTAGAGTGAAACAGCTTTACAGTTACTGTTGGGATACTCCGTTACGTGGCTGGGTTCATCAGCTGTTGCTGAGTTCCGAGACACGATGCTCCCTTGATTGACGAATGGCGTGTGGCAATCAGCCGGGCTTTGAGGATTGGACCGGACAATTCCATCCGATAGATACATTGCATCAGCACTATTTCCCGACATGATCGCGGCTAAGCCAGGTTGAATAATACGCTATTGGCTTGATCATGCCGCTAGACCAGGCCCAATAATGCACTATTGAGCCCCCCGGGTTTGTAGTTTTGTCGTTTACGCAGTGATAGTGACTGGTATGTCAACTTCAATATTCACAGCCAGCCTCTTTTCACCTGCAAGACCGTAATGACCCCATCATAGCACCTTTTTCTCTGTCCATCGGCCATTGGCCATGGCCCGTGAAAGAGTAAGAATGCCTCGCCATGAGCCTAGACTATCAATCCCGGCTTGTTTTGCGCAAGACTTCAAGCTTAATCATGTCAAAGTATCCGTCTGAAGCGAGACACAATCACAAGAACTGCCTAGCTTCACTGGGCGGTTCAGCCCTCGGGCGATTCACCAAGCCAATAGCTTGTGCTGCAGTGGGCGGCTGCGAAGATGTGGATTATCACCTGGATGAGAGAACTGGAGTCATCTGTCATTGTCAAGCATTCTGTGATATCTTGCTATCCTAAGAATGGAAAGCTTAGCGCTCAATTGACCAGCTGAGAGACATTATCGACACATGGATGTTTAATGCCGTCTGTTCAGCTCGGTTAAGTTGATGTGTGGCCTTATAGATGATGCTATAACTTCGCTTGATCAAAAACTGTGGTCCCGTCTCTATTTTATACAACGGATTTGATCCTGGCTGTTGATACAACTCGACTTTACTTCAGTCTCTTCAATTCATCAGTGCTTTTGATCCTGTACTTTATCAGCCGTCACGATGAGCGCCGTTTCTGCTGTCATCAACCCCGTCACTGCCGACAGACCTAGCTCAGTCGGCGACAAGCGTGTCCTCATCTTCTCTGCAACCTCCAAGTATAACACCGTCTCATTCGAGCAACGAAAACTCCGGACCGCAGAGAAGACTCCTCGTCGTCACGATGGCATGAGCGGTGGCCCTCTCTCACAAAAGGTCAAGAACCCCTCGTCGTTGGTGACAATCAACTACGATGACGCCGCGTTCGTCTATGGCGTGAGTATGTATACGCCCCCAAAGACTGGGGAGACACCACCAGAGCCCGTCGCCGTGCTCTCGCTGTTCCACCCAGTTCATCAGCATGTTGCCAAAGATGAAGAAGGAAACAAGATCGTGGTGCCGAACGGTTTCATCGCTGGCTGCACCGACAACGAACACCTCTGGATATACTACCAGTCGTACGTGTCTCTACTGACTTAATCCGGCGTGAAGATTCGCAGTGCTGACCGAATGTAGAAAATCGGCCGATGGAAAGAATGTCATCATCAAGAGAAGCGAAGTATCCGGAGCTACGGCCAACATTACCAATCTCTCAGTTGAGCATGTGTTGGAGAAGACGTGGCTGGGAGCTTTCTATGATGGCAAATCTCAATGGGTTGTCTTCCAATCTGACAACAACCGTCTTACAATCTTTAACGCAAACAAGGGAAAAGGTGAGCTTCCAAGCATCATGCTCCATCGAGTAACACTATGCTCACTAAGTTGAACTATTAGACTCCGATATTGACGATGACGAGAAAACGTTCATGCCGTATACTCCCATTGCCTGCGCATTCGTCCCTACCGAAAAAATCGACCCCAGCAAGGTGCCCAGTTTCAAGCCCAATGCCAACGTGCTTGGACGGGCCTTTGTCTACTATCTCTACAAACACGGCGGCAACAACATCTTGCAACGCAGATATGCGGATATAGAAGACAAAAAGTATGCTCCTGACTGGAAGGGCCCCATCGAGGCCGGCAAGGGCCCGCAGGCCGTCCAGGCTACGGCACAGATGAGCGTTGTTGTAGACCACGAGCAGCAGTGCAACTGGATCTACACCCTCATGGAGGAGAGTGACACCGTCAGCGCCATCCGTGACAACTGGGCTGCAGACAGCAACGAGGAAAAGTGACTTGACAGTCGTAGGCCAAGCTTCAGCGGCGAGGCTGTTGGTCGAGTAGCTGGGATGGAGGCTGAGGTTGAGGTTGAACTCGAGCTGCCCGCCGGAACAGTATTGACGGACAAGCTCAAGATTCGGATTCGAGCGAAATTATGATGTATGTTCTTAGTATCTGTACACGCAAAAAGATACTTTTCTAGTGGTTAATAAATGCGGTGTCATGTTCTATCTCTAATTCCCGTATGATTTGACTTTAAGTGCTAGGCGAATTACTTATCCGAATGCTTGTACAAACGATAAAGGCGGTGTATTTCTGGAGGTTGTAGTATTCACATGTAGTTCTGTTTGCCCTCAATGTTCGATCTCAGTCTTCATGGGACTTCTGTGAGTTTTCACACTAAAAGAGCACTTGTGTGAGAGACTATCTCCATATTCCGTTCGTAGCCATCATGCCGCATGGCAAGTGTTAGAATTGAGTTCTGACAAGTTGTCCATGTCCGCTCTACAAGACTGAGAGGAGGCTAGGAGAATCGCTAGCTCCAGCTGAGATGAGCCCCTGCTCAATAGTTGCTAATTTCAGCTTTGCTTCTCTCCACCTAGCTAACCCCCCTGATGATCGGTACTTCCTAGTACATGGCAGGGGTTTCTGGGGAACTGGACAATGGAGGTGGTGTCTGGGAGGCGGGGGGCGAAGAGGCGTGTAAATAACAATCTCTGGGTGCGGATGAAAAGGGTTGTTCGATTCTATCAAGTGGGTAAGCTCAGGACATCAACCATCTAGAAAGAACTCCCAAAGATGCTCAATGGTGCCAGTTCTTCTTAGCACACCACAAGCTCCCCCAAAACGACATTCAGATGGCCCATTACCGAGTGGAGTCATTTCACATCAACGTCGGTGCTGGCGATGCAGCAATTCATCTGCTCACCTCAGAGCCGGTTTTTGGAGACGGAAGACGGCTGGTTGAGCAAGCATGGATGATTGATGGCGGCCGCGCCCCAGGCAATGCGGTCCAAGCAGCGCTTGAGAACACAATTCAACAGATCGAACTTAATTATGTCTGCCAACGACCGAGGCTTCAAGATAATCCTAATCAAGGAGCTTACCGTTGGTTGTACTTTGACGGGTTTGTCATCACCCATTGGGACGGAGATCACTATGAGGGTGTCATGGCGTATCTCTTCAAGCTGGCTAGAGACGCTGCCAACAATAACCTTGGTAACAATAACCCGTTGATACTCAACCGAGTATTTTACGATGAGCAGACCTGGAAGCCCAAGTCGTATTTTTATGCACCTTGGAAGATAAAAAAGGATAATATGGCAATCGACAATGAGTACAATCTTGCCATCCAAGTCCAAGACAATAATGGTCAAACAAGAGTAGCCTTGAGTACCCTCAGGGCGAGGTGGGGTTACCAGGCACTCCTAGGACGCAATTTCTTCAACAGCTGGAACGAAGACAACAGTTGGCAACATAAATGGGCGCAGATGGGCACTCTGGATGGATTGTTGGCAGAAAATCCCCCGGGGCAACCCGGTACGAAACAATATGCCAAGTATCCAGGCCTCTACTGCGTGGCAGTGTCCGAAAAAACCCTTTATAACGGCGCCAACGCGCTACACACGGCCGAGAACAAGTCGAGCATTGTGCTCTTGGTTATTTGGGGCGATGGGCACATTTCCCACTACTTTGCGGGAGACGCGCATGACACCCTCGAGAAAAATATAGCGGACTGGACCAAATATAAAACGCCTGATGGGGCGGTCCACGACCGTCAAGTGACATCGATGAAGTTGAGCCACCACGGTTCACGATCGTCCAACCCCCCTCAGATGATAGTGGACTTTAGCCCTCGCAACGTTGTCGTCTCTGCCGGCTTACAGTACGGCCACCCCAGTATGTCTCACCCTCTTTGGTTTCTCAGTCCGAGTTTCAGGACAGATTTCTGACTGTATCGTATAGGGTGGGAGATTATCTGGATTCTCGCGTCATGGTTTCGATTTCAAAAGTCCATTGATGCATCAGAAAATAAAGCACCACGCTGGCGGCCATTTTTGCCGTGCCAACTACCTTCGTATCTCCTCAAGAACGAGTATGGTATGTATAATCCGCACAAATGGAGTATCGGCGAGATGTACAACCCAAATGGAACTCTACGGACTTGGATGGACGGATACCAGGAGCAGTACATCGAGGAGCGTAACGAGAAAGGGCTTGATGCAATCCCCCTGTCACCGTTGGAGGAGTTTGCGGACTGGAGAAACAAGTACAATATTTGTCACGGCAAATTGCCAGACGAAAATGAACAACGACAGGAAATCTGTAATATGACCTACAGCATGATGGCGGACCTCACTTCGCTCCCCAATGGCCCAGAAGATATATGGGTCCCCAACACTGTCTTGGTTGGAAATGTGGCAATCAATATTCCTCGACTCGGCGTGCAGAAGGTTGTGGCCATCAATATCATCTCAGCACCAAACGACTCCGGCTTTGATGGAGTGGTTGCGGTTTTGTACCAGAACCAAAAGCCATTCATATTTTCTGATCCCTCCTTCGTTTGGAAGCTCCCACATGTAAATACCTTGCATGCTTTCACCATTGCCAACAAAGAAGAACCGCGGAGAGTCAGTCTTTTTGCAGATCCAGGCGAGGACAGACCTGGTGCGTGGGACTTGTCCAGGGGAAATCCCAAATTCCCCAAGAAGATGACTAAAAACACAAGGAGAAGTAACCATCAGAGGCAGGGGTCTTGGGTTGATGTCGGTCTTCTGAACTCATCCGAATCCGAGTCCGATGGCGATTCGTGGAGCGATATCGATGGTGAGGCCAAGACCAAGACGTTGGTAGTAGAGCGTCGCCATGTTCCTCTTCATATTGCGGCTCCACCAGCCGTTTATATTGCTTCAGAGTCGCTAATCTCTGAGAAAGCCAAATTCCCTGTGGGTGTGCCGGTCATACCGCTTCCAAGGGAACATGATCACTTTGGCTTCGTTGACACTTTACACTATAGGCTCTTTAGCCTGGGAACCGTACCAAATGCCAGAGAAGAAGCGTTGCTTGCGGATGACGATGAATGGTTCCTCTGGTTCCGTCTCTTCTTTCAGTGGGACTATGACAGTCCAGGGACACCTGCTGGCTTCGATCTCTCGATGACACCAGCTGTTTGGCCACTTAATAGTTCCACTGGACTAGAATTCAAGCTCACATTTCTTTTTGGAGGTCGATCATTGACCATGAGCACTTCTGCCGGTGCAGAGCTGACGTTCTCCGATGTCAAAGTTGATAAACAGGCTCTGCAAAGCATGCTGGTTAAGCGCCGCACATTGGTTTTCGGGCTGGAGGCACTGTCTACAGACAAACCCCTCGTGACAACGCTTGGTGAGGTGGCCGGGATGTTTACCAGCGATCCAACCCTTTCCAGGCATCCCGTGCTAAAGTTGTTTGGACCGATCGAGCTCACCCTCCATACAACGAAAGACTTCCGCAACGCCCTCTGGTTCCGTCCAAGCATCAACTATCAGACACACTTGCGTCTCGGGTTCCAAGCCGACCACGCTAGATTTAGTAAATGGCTCGGCAAGTGTCTCCCAAGCATCACGATCGAGAGCGTTACTGTGGTTGCTCGCAAGAAAGCACAGTTTGCCTTTGGGGCTGACGCCGATAGGATAGAGCCAGAGGGCAGTCTTACTTTTCTTCTGCAGTTCTCCATACCGGGCCTTGGCTTTGATGCAGCACTGACCTTGGAGACGTCTTCAGCGATATTGACCTTGACGATACGCAAACCGAAAACGGCACTTGAGATTAACGCCATGCGTGAGGATGCTCTTGACGCTATTGTAGCCTGGCTCTGCACAACCTTGAAGCTCAAATCACTTGAGATAACGGATATACTGGACAAGGCAAAGTCTGAAGATGGGGGTGCTGTCGATAGAAACACCATTTTCCCACGCCGAATGCAGCTTATGCTTAACCTCAATAAGGAGGGTAACATAGAGGGAATCGAATCGGTCGATATAACACTCGAGGCTTGCCTCAAGATCGGAAAAGCCTCCACGGCTGCCCTCGCTAAGAAGCCTATCTTGTTCTTGCTCAAGTTTGGATGGTCCAAGTCACTCGGCGTGTTCCTCAAGGGCAATCTTTGGTGTGCTGTACCTGAAACTCCCTATGATGTGTATGGTAAAGCATTACCAGAGTACGAGCCATACATGGAGCTGGACCCATTGACAGACCCGGACCCTGATAACCAGCTACGTACTTTAGACATTGAGAATCTCCTTGCGTCACCCAGCGGCGAACCTTTCAAGCTGCCTGCTGGTATTCCGACGCAGATCTATCGTGCCGAGATTGAGTTATCGCAACAAAAGATCTGGTTTAGCGGCGCCATTCGCTGTCCAACACCAAATCGGGATACAGCAGACAGGTCTAAACCGCCACCTATTGCGTTGGAAGACCTTCAACTGGATGCCGGATATAACTGGGGAGTCAAGAGCCCCGATGACAAAGGCTTCAGTATGAGACTTGCCGTCGCCATCAAACTATACGAGAATGGAAAACTTGATCCAGACAAGGACCCAGACTTGCAGGAACTTCAGGCCGCCAATCTTCACGGCATGCTTGCGTATGACAAGGGGAATTGGAAGCTAGCTGCTGACGTTTCGAATCTGAACATTGGACACTTGGCATCGTTCTGGCATAATGGCGACCAGAACGACGTGATTGACTTTCTCGGAAAGATCGAGATCGAATATGCCGGGCTCGAGTATAGTTATGCCAAGGGGGGTGCTGGAACGCACTTCAAGTTCACAGGCGTTCTGGCTCTCGGCGAGATTCTCAAGCTCGGTCTCACGTATGAGAACGAGGGGTCTGATAATTGGCTATTCGAGGGCAGTCTTGCCGCTGAAAGCAAAGATGGTGCGGCCTGCACCATAAAGCAGGTGCTCAATGCTCTCATCGACCTAAAGAACATAGCCGGACTGCCTAATGCCATCCTAGAGGCGGAGTTGGGTGGCAAGAGGGGGGAGAAGCCGTTGCGTGTTCTCTGCGCAAAGCACAAGAATATGACTGTATTTGCTCTCCTCATCAATATTGGAAGCATTTCGCTCTGGTTTGTACAGTTCCGGTCAGAGGGAAAGCCAGTTAAGCGCCTCATTAAGGCTGCCATCAGCAAGATTTCGGTCGACGTGCCGGTCTTCAACACCACGCTCGACAGCCCCTTTGAGCAGATGTTCTTCATGTGGGTTCAAAACACGGGCTACAAGCCGGACGAAAAGAACGATACGGCTGTCCCTGGCATATCGCAGGCCGAATTCGAGATTTTGAAGGAGTGTTTGACGACTAAAGCTCAGATTCCAGAAGAAGAATTCTTACTGTATAAGCCAAGGAAACAAGAAAAGGGAGCTGACACTGAAACCGTGGTTTCTGCAGGCTCGCACTTCGTGGTGGTGGCCAAGAGCCCATCAGCCGGCAAGACAAGTGTAATTCTCGACTATGCTTTTGGCAAGCCGAACAAGAAGTCTGGCGGCAAGAAGTCAAGCACGAACAGGACACTCATGGCACCCAAAGATGGGAAAGACGGGAAAGCTGGGCCGCCTGACCCAACGGGGTCCGAAAAGGGGTCCAAAGCACCGCACAAGATGACGCTTGGCCCGCTGTCCGTTGAGAATATTGGTCTCTGGTACAAATCAGACGAGAAGGGCGATGGTGTTCTGGGCATCACTCTCGATGCCACGCTGTTGATGGGCCCTATTGGCATTGCACTGCTCGGTTTCACCATCGGTGTGCCCCTGAACAGTACAACGAGCCTCTCGAATCCGCCGGCCTTAGAGGACATTACATTCGGTCTTCAGGGCCTCATCGTCTCTCTAGATCGTCCACCACTGACTGTTGCGGGTGGCTTCATGCACGATACATCGGATCCCAAGGTCGATATGTATGCAGGAGGTCTGATCATTGGCTTCAAGCCGTGGATGTTCCAAGCTATGGGTGTATATGCAACCGTCAGCAAGGACGACATTACCAAGCCATCTTCGTCTTCCGTCATCAGTCTCTCTCCATTCAGCCAAAGTATGCGCTTCACAGACGATGGAGATGAGAAGGAAGAAGAGGGCAACAAATTCACCTTTGCATTCATCTTTTGCAAGCTCAACGGACCACTGTTTTCCGTGGGATTTGCAGATTTTGCCGGCCTGGTCGGAGGCTTCGGCATGAACTCTGACATTGCTCTGCCCACCGTCGAGCAGGTCGTCGAGTTTCCCTTCGTTGCCGAGCGTGGAGAAGGGACGAAGGAAACGCCCGTCGACACGATGAAGCGCCTGATGCGAGGCATTTGGTTCCGTCCCGCCGAAGGGCTGTACTGGGCCGCTGCCGGAGTTCGTATCACGGCGTTCCAGATGCTGGCAGCGAATATTGTCATCGTGGTGCAGTTTGGAGCTGGCTTGCAGTTTGGGCTATTTGGAGTCGCCACATGCGATGTCCCTGCTTTGGAGTCGCCCGTCAAGTTTGCCCATGTTGAGCTCGGCATCATCTGTACATTTGATGTGAACAGAGGCGTCTTCAAGCTCGAGGCTCAGTTGTCGCCGCGTTCGTTTGTCCTGGCGCCGCAGTGCCATCTCACCGGCGGACTGGCCATGTATGCATGGTTCAAAGACGATGTGAAGGACAACATTGCAGCTGGGGATTGGGTCCTCACCCTGGGCGGATATCACCAAGCATTCAGTCCTCCAGCTCAGTATCCAAAACCGCCGCGTTTAGGGATCAGTTGGTCGTTGGATTCTTGCCTCAGTGTAACAGGTGAGGCTTACTTTGCTATCACACCGAAGGTATGCATGGGAGGCGGCCGTTTGCACGCGGCACTCAGTCTCGGTGCTCTCTATGCCTGGTTCGACGCGTTTGTCGATTTCCTGATCAACTTTGAGCCCTTCCATTTCCAGCTTCAAAGCCGTCTCTCCGTGGGAGTACGATTCACCATGGATCTGTGGATCGTCACGGTCCGCATCAATGCCGAGGTCAGCGCTACACTCGACATGTCCGGTCCTCCTTTTGGAGGCGTCGTTCATGTTGACTTTTGGGTGTTTGGTTTCGACGTGAACTTTGGAGCTCCTCCACAACCACCTCCGGCTGTCACTCTCGAGCGCTTCTGGAACGTTGTGCTCAAGTCGTCTGGGTCATCGCCACCATCGATGCTCATTGACGACGACAAAGATGACGACAAGAAGAAGAAGCAAGATAATGCGGCTATCCTGCTAACATGCGAATCCGGTCTCGAACCAGCTCCTCCAGGGACGACGGCTAAAGATGACGATCCTTGGCTGGTGCGCGGTGGCTCCTTTTGCTTCTTGGTCACGTTCCAGTTTGCCATCAATAAGGCATCCGTCGTCGAACTACGCGATGGCAAAGACCGCAAATGTGCCACTGCCAAGATCAAACCAGAGCACCAAAAGGTCTACGGGAAGCCTATGCAGCTTACTGACTCGTTGACTTCTGAGGCCACGATCCTTGTCGAGTCGAGCACGCCAAAACCGTTGGACGACCATCGGTTCAGCATTATGAAAGATTGGCAGGCGATGGAGTGGCGGATCGAGCCCATAGTGAAGCCTGTACAGAGCTCCATCTGGGGAATTTGTAAGTATCCCTCTGCTATGCGGTATCGAATACGAGTGCTAACATTGGTGACTTCGATAGATAATCGCAGCGAAGATCCAAGTGTCGCAGGTAATCACGTCAAGCAGCTACTCAACGGTGAAAATGCAACTATTCCTCTAGTCATGGGCCTAGCGATCAAGCCGCCCTGTCCGGGTCTCGCCGATGACAAGGTCAATCCGTTCAACATTGTAGAAGACAGAATGAAGCAAGTATTTGACGATGGGGACAAGAAGAAGCACAACTCGTACTTCCCCAACACTCCCTACTCAGACAAGGCTTGGTCGCCCAAGGGACAGAGCGAATCCTGGCAGCAAGTACAGAAGACGTGGCAGGATATTGGCCGCAAGACGCCTGAAGATGCCGTGAAAATATGGGCAAAGAGGTTGGGATTCGAGGTGCAGAAGGATGAAGTGACGAAGACGGGAGATGAAAAGGACGGTGATGAACCTGAGAAGAACAAGAAAAAGCCCGCTCCGCTGGTTGGAACGCCACCCAAGGAGTTGTTACGGCGCTTTAAAACTATGGTGCCAGCTGTGCCACTGGTGGCAGTTGGATATTCGTAATTTTGTGTCATTTACCTGTGATCTTTATATGTTCAAAGTAGCTCATCATGAAATATCGTTTAGTAAAAAGCATCATTCTCTGTTCCGAGCAACTATGTTTCCTTGCTTCTCCGCCTTCGCTCTACATCTACCCTTGCCAATCGTTTGCTGGCTTGAATCAACTGGATAACATTAATAATTTGCTTCAGCGTCATGAACGGAAAGCAAATCTTGGCAATGACACCCGGCAGGTATCCGTCCATTTTATTCGCCCGCGCCATCTCAAGCGCCGCAGAGCTATAAGGGTTGGGGAAGATCTGGGTTAATAGCGAGGTGTCGACCTCTGTTCCTGTCTGCAGATGCTCGCTTCCGTCAATATCCGCGTTTAGGTAGAGAGGGTCAACTGGTGAAGAGAAGGAGACAAGGTAGCAGGCGATGAAGAAGAGCTCGTTGAGAGCACAGAGAGAAAACAAGACAATCTGAATTACAGGTCAGAGTTTAGTGTATAGATTTGGCCATGGCAGTTTCGCACCTTGTTGGTGTAATACACCCTCATCAGCCAGTTTTGGCTATTGCCGACGTCTTTATGGCTCATTCCAGCACCACCGACGACTAAAGATGCATACATGTGCATATAATGGCTTGCAAGATCCAACACAATCAGGCCCTGGAAAACAATGGCCCAGCGAGGCATCGCCGCCGCTAAGAAGACCAGCAGGCATGTCGTGGTGCAACGGTCCGTGACCATGTCGAGAACTGCGCCAACCTGCGTTCCCTGATCCAACATACGCGCAGCATATCCATCAAGAGCGTCGAGGAGACATGATATAGTGTAGAGAAGAGAGCAGGTGCGTGGATGGAGTGGCATATAGTACAGGGAGGCTATGGCCAAGATCACTCGGAGATATCCTAGACATGGTGCCATGTTAGTAGTGAATAGGGCATGTATTGTAGCATAGAGAAGACAAACGCACCGATGATGTTGGGCCAGAATAAAAATATGTTCTCTGAAGACGTTTCAGTAGAATCCTGGTCTGGAGGCTGGTTGGCGGCATCGTCTCGTTCGCGATTCTGATCACGCCGCGCCGCAGCTCGCCGTGTAGGCATTGCTAAGAAACGAATGAATTGAGTTATGGAATCTGGAGGGAGCGAAAGAAAGAAGAAATTAATAAACAAATTATAAAAGAGTTGAATCACGGCTGGCAGTAAAAGATGGCCCCGCGACGCCAAGGCTGGTGATGGCGACAGCCAAGGACAAGCAAACGCTGCCTTGTAGGAGCCTCAAGCAGCACCAAAAACACAATCATTTGTAAATTTAACTGCTGACTAATTTGACACGTGTGATAATGTCTATGAAAATTAACCGCTTCATGAAAAACTGCAGCCAACAACAGCCCTCTTTTCATTTTCTACCGTGTTGGTCTTAGTGCATGTGTTTTTAAATCACAGCTGCAGAATAGCTTCGATGTTCCCAGTCAACAGCAATATGCTACAGTTGGCAGCGGTTCAGTTATTTTACCAAATCATCTGTGTTTACTAGTTTTCATAGTCATTATATCATTCATTTCTTATGGACAGTCTCTCAATTCTGACTTGAACTCTGCAACAGAGGGCATAGTCATTTGCCAACCACGATGAGAACCTACCCTAAATAAACTGCATATTCAAAGGGTTTTGCTTGGTTGCGAGGTTTAGATATCAATACTGCTACCAATGTATGTAAATATTGAGCAATGCAGTGATCCACCAGCAATTGGTACAAATGTCTATGATCGAGACTCGCCGGTGCGACTATAGGCGAAGATTGGATATGAATGAGAAAGTAGTAGTACGGTAATCGAAATAAGTCATCGACCAGAAATATCTCAGAATTGGTCCTTAGAACGCCTTTAGCTACCTATGTTTGCTCTTTCTACATCAAACGCACACTTCCTATAGTCAAACGGCCCTCGCCAGGTAGAACATTCTGCTCTTGTTTGTCTCATAACATGTTCGGACTCGAGAAATGTGGTCAACTTCAAATGAGAGCAATTTCAAGTACAAAGCTGACAGTCCCTGCGTTTGCTGCGAGTCAGGAACCAAGGCAGCAGCGTCGAGTCAAAGCACCCTCCGCCAGACTTGGAGTTTTCCAAACAGACTTGGGTCCACGTAGCAATCTTTCAGACCGCCGATTGCAAGAGCAGAGGTGTACATTGTCATTTCTCATTTACAAAGGCTGCGTGATGAAACTCTCTGCTTTGCATTTCAGTTCCGAGGCAGACTACATGATGCCAGGGCCCTTCAAGCATCCGACGCCCCTGCTGCTAACCTGCTAAGCTCGCTGCTCTCCGTCTCTAGAAATTCTCACAATCCAGATTATCCACAGAGTGAGTGACGTTGGTAAACAGCAGCCCAATGGCTACCGGCATCCCATCCACTCGTCGCAAGATGCTGTCAAACATGACAGGTCCCCCGCAGAAACTCACGGGGGCTAATATCTCAGATAGCCGTGAGGAGCCCCATAAGTTAATCTACAGCAATTTCGTCCCGTGGATGCTTCTAGAGGCTCTCTTTCATTTATCGTTACCGCCATTTGCCGAGCCGCCGTTACGCCGTTACGCTTATACGAGTCTGTTTATGTTTTCCATCTCGTCACTGGCTCCCCCTCCTCCCTCCTCCCTCCCTCAGCGCTGATTTACGCCCGTGAGTTCGGCGGGATCGAATTCGAATCGAAACCTGTTAGATGGAACAAAACGGCGTGCCCGTGATTATGCCATGGACTCTGTACTCCATGTCTCCTCCGCATCATTTTACGGGCTGCAAGGGACCCGCTTGGTACGACTCCCATCTCCGATGTAAATCGTCTCGGTGAGTGTCACGACGAAGTAGCCACGGCCCCCATCCATATGGCTCACACCGTCGCTTGTTGTTTAGATCCTAACCCAGCCACCTCTTGAAGCTAAAGCCGGGCTTTGGATCGACATAGCCCTTGAATTCCGGGCTCGCCGTGTAAGCGACAGCAGCCGCTGTGGCCACTTTTTATACAAGCAAGCAAGCAATCAAGCAAGCAACTGTCCAAGAGGCGAGACATGCATCTGGGAAGTCTCGAGAACTCCGTCACCGCCTCGTTTGCCTCCCGTTTGATTGGCTCTGCTTCATCCCGACCCCCAGTTTACAATGGCCGGTGACGCTTGAAATCATTGGGCTAAGAAAACAGACATGCATAATGGACATGCAGCCATTGCTGCTACCTTGGTGCCACGGGTTATACGTATGTATACCTGACTCTTTTCAAATCAAATCACAAGATGGTGCGCCGTTGCGCCGACTTGGCCCTTGTTTCCCTTGCTCTTGTGCCGAGACAGAGAGTAAGAATAGCATTGGGGAGCAGTAACCACAATGCGAAATAGAGCTGCCAGGGAATGAAACCGGTCGTGGTGCGTTTGTGTGACTGTCACAGCAAGACGAAGCTTGTCATTGAGGCTGTTGAGCACCCATATTTTCCCTCCTTTAGCTCTTCTGGCCTCGTACGAACATACATACCTAACGTCTAGCTGACTTGAGAAAGAGAAGATGCCAAAAATACATGTTCCTTGAACACACCTACACCTTTGAACAACCCACCCCATGTGCTGAAACATGCCCTTTGAATCCTTTAGCCTCATCACGAGGTTGGTGATATCCCTGTCGCAGAACACGGTTAACATTCTCGAATCGGGGCCTATTTTGCCCATATTTTGCTCTAAACCTGGATGACGCTCAGATCATCTGCTGGAATTTGCAGCCTTGCGAGTGTTTGTTTGCTCATTGGCTGACTACGCCATTTCAGTACCAGGGATTGGATACACTCCCTTGCACACCCTGCTCGATCACATCCAATCGCTAAGCTCTCCTCAGTAACACCATCGGTTGAATGCAGGAACATGACGGGACTACAGCGCTGCAAAGGACCGTGCCCGCTTTCAACAGTGGGGAGAAAGGGCGGCTGCCTAAGGAGAATTAATTCCGTCTTTTTGAGGACAAGGACTTATCTCTCTTTGGGGGCGGGTATCTCGAAAAGATGCTGGAGAATGTTTGGCGGCAAAGGGGGGGTGGGGGAGTGAGTTGAGGCTTTGACCAGGTTCTGATCAGACGCAAGCTGAAGATTTATTCGCTAAGCAGCGCAACATACTCGGCCGTTCCGAGGCGTTTCGAAACCGGGTTAGCAGGCAGATTTTAATTAATTAACTTGAAGAGACGAGGGTCCCCAACGGCGATGGCCGTGTAAGCGTCACTCTGTCCAGATCGGATCCAAACAGAAAGGGGAAAGGGGGGGGGGGAGTGTGTGAGAGAGAGGAGAGGTCGCCACAGCTGAAAGAGAGATGCCGGCAATAGATACCGCTCGGCTGTTTGATCAGAAACACTTGAATTTTATGCATAGTGCAGGATGAAACTTTGGTGGAGCGAGTGTGTTGTGTGTTATTCACCGCTGCCAATCCCTGTGGTTTGTACAGCTCAACTATGTGCGGCATCTGAGACTGGCCATGTACATGTGTGTGTGCACGCATCATCGTCTCTGCCTGTCTTACAAGCCTTGATCAACTCCCTCTAGGTGGGCAGTGAAGTGCCTTGCACGCCCTCTGCCATGTGCGCGCTGGGCTGCCTTTCTGGAAACGCCTCGATTCACTCACCGTCTTGTCCCTTGCAGGGCCCGGGATCTCGCCCCCGTCAAGCCGCTGCGCGCGTTGGCGTGCCTTGCTTTGGTCGGTCTGGTGTAGCTCAGGCGGCATCATGCGCCTCTTCTGGTCGAGACAGACGTTGGGAGGTGTCTGCTGTGTGCCCGGACAGATTTTAACCCACAAGTAAAGGGGAGGGGGGGAAGGGGAGGCAGCTGGCCAGCTCATACGGCAGCCACAGCATCGCCAAACGCCAGTGTCGAAGGATGCAGCTTTGCCATACTCGACATGCACCTTGAGGAGAGAGACAGGCTGGCCGTTGGCACTATTGTACATGTAATCAGTAAATCAGTTCCTACTCGTTGACGTTTCTCGTATGCATGTATGTCTGTGTGTGATCGTTATGCTCTGCGGGTTCGTGTCGAGTATCAGAGACACACCAGCGCAGCTCGCCCATGTCGATCAAACATTGACTCTCTGCATCCACGCCTCTCGAACAAGATTCACTGACCTCTCTCCATCTTTTTCTCTCTCTGGCCCTGCGGCTCCCCTTCCCCCCTTTCCTCTTAGCGACCTTCTGGAAGAAACGGTTTCCCGTTGTCATGACCTAACAACACTGCAATATCCCATTTAATTGCCGAGCAACACGTGCGTGCTCCCTCTACATTGCTTCTGTGAGGAGTGACAGAGCAGATTGGGGGTAGTAATCCTTCCCGTTTGCCCGGTACAGGGACCACGCCTCTCGACAATGTCTCGTCTTCCTCGTGTGCTGTTCGTCATGTGCCTGGTTCAACTCCAGTTTCTCGCCTCAAGTTTCACACGGATGGAGGCTCCCAATGTACCAGATAGCAAGGTACATGTACCTACATGTACGCTGCGTAGGGTGACTTGTCCTTTGGGCGGAAACAAGTCGGTGGCTCCTTGTACGACGTTGAGCTGGGGGGGACTTTGCTTGGGGGCCCTTCTGCAGGCTGCTATGCGGAGTTGCACAGAGGAAAATAACTTGCATATCATTTACTCTGACCGCTACGTTATTGTAACAATACGTGATGACCTTGATGGCCTGCAGTTTTGCAATGCGAAGCCGCGTATCTTTGGCTGGTCTGGATTATTTGCGCGGTGTATGATGAGGTCACTTCACTACCCATCTTTTTTGTATGGTAGAACAAGTCGAAGCAAAAATAGACTGGTGAACAGGTATCTGAATGGAAACAAGTTGACGTTAGCAGTGAACTCGTATTCTCTGAATCCTTGAAAGAAATTATAAGGCTCGATATGTGCTCCCTGCTCTGCCATTCCTGGAATAGACCGCAAGAGTGTTGTCCGGTGTAGACGAGGTATCTGACGGAAAGGAAACGGTTTGCATACTACGCACTGACCTTGGATCCATCACCATGACCGCTTACAGGGCCATTCCAGAGAGACCAGGGAAGGGAAGGTTCCTCGAAATAGAACGAGAAACAAGAGTTGGACGGCCAGAGGCTGTACATCAATGTTGTGCAGGATGCGGTTTGCAAGGGGAAATCTAATCTAGATTTCCCTGAGATAGAGAACGGCCAGGGCCAAAGGGGGCCAACAGGTATCCGGCCCGAGAATCCGGTGAGATCGATGAGGAGGGTCCCTCCTCCACGTGTGTTGCTTTGTCGGCAAAAGAAAGAACAGGGTTAAAGCGAACCACGTACAGATGTGTAGATCTGCACCAAGCCTTTGATTCCGCAACTCCCTGCCATCATGGCACAGCTTCTCCACTCCCTTGCGTAGCCCTGACAAGAGAGACTTTGGGCATTCTAGGGGGGATGACAAGGTCGACGAGCTTGTCAACTGCTGTGTACCGGCAGCATATGCGGCCGTGGTGACCTTTTTCTGGCAGCTGTGTTTTTTGTTTTGTTGAGCGCCTGCGATGGCCGAGTGGGAAGAGAGTGTCAGTCCAGGGAAAAGGCAGAGGATGAAAATAATTGGACGACCAGGCCGGGAATGGTGCAAGCAAACAAACAAAATGATAAAACTGGATTAAAAATAAAAAATGAGAAACGGGAAAATTGGGGAATCGAGGAGACGACGGGCGCGTACTGAACATGTATAACTATTCCCGAGCTACAGCTCCTTCGTCCCGGATCTCTTGTTCTAGATTCTTTCATCCTCTTCCCATTTGCCTTTCTTCTTCTTCTTATCTTTCCCTAAATTGCCTCGTTCATATTACTTTGCCGAATCCTTCACACCCGGCTGCCTTCTACAAGTTGCCTTGCCTCAACTAAACCCCCTGATTCGCCACCAAAACAGAACTATAGGCACAGCCTTTACACTCTGCTTCTTTGTCTTGGTACCAACCAGCATCACCGAGTCACAGTTGAGGCCCAAGTGAGCACAAGACGTCAGACCCGTCGTTTCCGGTCTCTCTCACTCTCTCTATCTCTCTAACTGTTGCTATCAAACGGCCAGAGCAGCGTCCCTCTGCCAACAAGATTGTATCGAGAGCCTCGCCCGTTTGCTCATCCGATCTTAAAGTGAACACTTGACTCGAGAGGTCAAACGATACTTGGCACACACACCACCTGTATACGCCACCATAGGTACCTGTAGCTGCCTTGTTCTTTTCTCGATCCTCCAATCATGGGTTCTTCAAGCACCCACTCCTCCAACCACACAAGGTACTCTTCTCCTCGTGGCGGCATCTCTCCCTACGGAACGCCCTACGCGGACCGCAGATCCAACTCTTACCACAGTGACTCTCGAGGCAGCATGATGAGTGACCGGGAGTCGACTGAAGAGTCGAACCCCCAGTGGAAGAGAATCGCTGTTGCGGTAAGCTGATCCTCTACCCAACCCCCATCCTCATCCTTGAAATACAAACGGAGACAAGATTTCTGATTTGATGTGGACGACAGTGCATGCGATGCCGCAAAAGAAAGATTCGATGCACGGGAGACAGTGGAAATGGCCAGCCGTGCCTCAACTGCAAGAATGCTGGCTTCGAGCCATGCCAGTTCCTTCGGGTGAGATCATGATGCCTCTTGTCTGTATTGACTCACCACATGGCTAACTACCTTCTTTCCCTCCACCTCAGGTATCTTCTCACGAGACCCATCTCAAGAACGAGCAGTTCACCTACAGCCTCGAAGTTGCTCGTAATTTCCAAGCTCGAGGATCCTCAGTCGTGCCCCCCATCCCAACAACTCCCCTGCCATCGCCATATCCTGAACCCATGAGCATGCCCAGCGGCGAGGCTCTGCCGTATAGGAACGGCTCTGCCTCTACCTACGCCTACGGCAACAAGTATTATCCCTTGTCAGGATGGTCTAACGGATACACCGACGACAACAGTATCGATTATTCGGTGTATCAGCAGTCGTACCCACCGCAGCATGATGCCGCCTACATGGTGGGCTATCGAATGGGCTCAAATCCCCCTTTAAACAAGCCCTCTGGAGGCAGCACGCCCTTGTATATCGAACCAGAGACTGCTTATGGCTATCCTGCTGGTCCTTCAGCTGCCGCAGCAACAACGATGGTACATCGGCCTGCTCCCGTACCCGAAGCAAACACCGGCTTTGCCTACCATGGCATCGCCTCCCTCCCCAGCGAGAGACTGCTTCCCACGCCTTCTTCGCGGCCCATGACGAGCGCTCCTCAGCAGCATCCCTATCGAGCAGAGTCCATCTCCTCAGCCTACAGCAAGACATCCCAGTCTTCCACCGGCAGCTCCTCTCCCGCTGCTCTATCCGAGGCGGCAACCACATACGCCAGCTTCGAGAACTCGCCGCTGTCCTCGTATCCCACGCCCACTACAACAAACTCGCACCTCCGCAGCGAGTACACGACAAGTGCGAACCCGTCTCTCGACGCAATCATGGCGCCGTCTGAAGAGCCGCCACGCATGACGGCCCCTGAGATGCAGTACAAGTACATTGACACGACTAGACGCTATAACAGCACGTACACCGGCAATCTCGGAGGCTACAGCATGGCGAGCAGCCACGGTCACTCGGGCTATTCGATGGGCGGCGATGAGAACGACCGCAAGGCTGGTATGCGGACGTAGAAGTGGACGAACAGATGAGTTTCTTCGATGTCTTCGCAAAGGGACTGTGTTCCCATTACCGCATTACCCCATGAAGGGGGGTTTCCATGTACTATTTCATTTGCTTTGTGTGGTTTTCTTTAGCTGTTTGCTTTTTCTCTTAATTCTCTCTAAACTCAGTCCTCCCATTGATAAGATCTGCGTTGTGAGAACGGTTTCCCATCCAAAGCCATCACCAGGATTTTCTCGCCGACTGTCAAAAGATCTTGCAGATTCAACCCCAAAAAGTTCCGAAAAGGAGGATTATGGAAAACGAGAAACACACAAAACTTCAAGCCTCCTCGCCAAATCCATGCAAGGCGCAGCGCCACTTCGTGTCTCTCGAAGAAGAGCCAAACAATATTCAGGGGGGCGGGCAGAAAAAGACATCATACTCGCCAAGAGAAGAACAAGGGCTGAATTCTTTTTTTTTAACCCTTTTTCTTTGCCCTCCCCTCCATCTCGGCAAATTGTTTTTTGGCCCAGAAACACCAAAAGTCAAGATCGGTTGCATTGCGTCTCTGGCGGCGGGACTTCATTGGCCCGTTTTGGCTCGCGCAAGTGTTTTGGTCGCAGCATATGCAGATACGCCACCAGATGCGGAACTTCGCTTCTTTGATCCTTTTTCTTCCCTCTAATTACGGCTGAATACTTTCTCTCTTACGTCTTTCGCTATTTGCTCGGATACATCGTCTTCTCGTATTCCTTTGGTTTCTTTTTGCTGCTGTTGTCTTTCATTTGTCATGTTTGAGATTCTATTTGTGGCTTTGACTAATTCTGCCTCGGCAAATTTCACCTCTTTTCTTTATTGTCTACTTCTTCGGATCTTCTATCACGAGTTGGACCTCTTTACCATAAAATCGGAAAGGAAAACACAAAAGTGTGGCGGGGGGGGGGGGGCGGAGGATTGGTCTGGAAGAAATTGCGGGTATCGGGGTCTGACTCTCTTCTCTTTTCCTCTTCATTAGTCGGTCTGTGTATGGTATGGGTATGGATTTTGTTTTGCTCCATTTCTGCTTTTGTTTCTTACATTTTGTTCTCGGAAAAGAGGAAGAGGGATGTAATGCAGTGGTTATGGTGGGCTTCCTCCTGGCCTTAGTCAGGGGTACCATTAGGAACATGAGGGAGAAGCCGTATACAAATGGCGGATAACGGAAAAATTGGCTTTGCTTTAACGGAATGTACTTAGACATAATACAAAGGGTATTTCATTTCAAAAACAGTCGTAAGATGACCAATTAAAATATCCCAGAGCTGCTTGGGATGACGGATGATTCTGAAAGCAAGACATGAGGACATGGTTACCCACACTCACGACCCGTCACACGACATGCGCCGTCAAGAGCACCATCTGTTTCACTTCCTTGGGGTTGCTGCAATTTCTTTGGAAGATCAAGTCGCTTGCCGTGAGTCCTTTTTTCCCACTGTCTCGATTGAAAGAGGGGGCAGGCAACCAGAGCGGAGGGAGGGGGGATGTGTCTATATAAAGAGGGAGGATTGCCCAGCATGAATCCAGCACAGGATGGCGAGGTGTCAAAGAAACCCTGTACCTTACGAGAAGCTGTGCAATGATGCGACGACATGAGGGGGGTAACATGGAGATCCCTCTTCTCTGGCTCTTTGGGTTCTTGTCGCTTTTTGGTAGTGCAGCTAGAATGGCAAGGGATAGTTGCATCTGATATCGCCGGGAGGACTGGAGGCAAGGCATAGCTGGATGCTGTATGAGGGTGTGAAGATGATACAAAGGGGGGATGCGGCAGATGAAAGCTTGGTAATACGGCGCGTACAACAAGGCAGTACTTTGGAAAGGATGGGACAGTCCAAGATCTCTGAGAGACACCCAAGTACTAAGGGTAAGAATAGAGTTGACGACGCTGTGTTTGAGAAGCACAGCTAGTCTGTGGGCATGACTGCAGCGAGTGTTTGACACGGTATGTTGTGAGTACATTTTGATATATATACGTTGTTTGCTATTCGGCCGAGGAACGGTGGTGTTCAGCCGAGGAACCGGAAAGGAGGTGATAAATGATGAAGATGCATATCAGATATGCATGCGTCTAGACGTTGTACACAGAGACGAGCTAGCCAAGCATCGTCAAGAATGTTGATAGCAGGTGGAACGCTTTCACACCGCAATAGCTACAAAGAAAAGAAATGATGGGAGGATAGAAGATGCCAAGTCACGTCCTAGGAACAACAGGGTGTGTATCATTGCGCTCAAGTCGTACACGAGCTGTCCTATTTGACGCCAAAGACTCGCCGGCTAAGCACCGTCTGCTGTAGCTGTAACACACCGGCCTGGACGCCGTCTACAATGGATACGTCCTTGGCCTTGTCCCGGCCGTATTCTTGGACGATGATGTCGCGAATCATGTCTTGCAAGCCTCCCATGCCACCGCAGCCCATGACGACACAGGTGACGTTTCCCGAGGAGAGCAGCCGCTTGGTAGCTTCTCTGAGGCGCACGTTGATTTGCTCCTGTGAGATTGTGTGAAAGTCACCTGCGTTGAGGCCGGTAGAGAAGACACCGGCGAATCTGTGATCACTGATGCTCTGAGACAGTGGTTGACCCAGAAAGGCGGCGACACCATTGGAGAGGTGCGCCTCCCAAAAAGCTCCCGTTGTTACGATGCCCCATTTCTGCTGCTCCTTTTCAACAAGAGGAACAAGAGAGAGGCTCGTCAGAATGCTGGCTTCGAAAATTCCAATTACGGGAGTAGGCTTCAGAGAATGAGCAAGCTGCTTGACGAGGGGGTGAACACTATAGCAGGCAACAAGCACGGCATCATAGCCCTCGGGTTTGAACTCTGGATCGTTGGAAACGGCTTCAACGCTGGCCTTTATGTCCAAATTATCGTCGATGCTGGCTGGAGCTGGCTCAGGGGCCGTGTATGTGCTGATGGATACGGACTCGACAGAGTCAGCTTGGTGGGCTACGGTGGGTGGATTGGCGGAATTACTGGAAGAAGAGTTGCTATTGAGTTGGCAGCTGATTCCATGGTCCTTGTCATGGCGCGAGAGGAATTGGGGTTGAGGAGGAGGATGTTGATATTGCTGGAGGAGGCGAGTGGAGGAGGCATTGTTGCTGTTGTAGAGGAGAATTGTAGCTGAGAGAGTGAGTGAAAGAGAGGAGAAGAGTATGGAGAAATTCAGTGATGCTATAAAGACAAAAACGAAGAATTGATTAGGCGGATAAATCAGCTGAGAGAATGAAATTAAACAGAAGACAATGGGATCAACAGGCATCCAGGGAAATGTAATGTCAAGTTGAAGCTTCAGTGGATGGCGATGCTGTAAATAGACGGCCGATAGCAGTTGATAGCGCTGCGGGGTATCACGTGACGCCCGCAACGCCCGCCTCTGACGACAATCGACCCCCCGAGAGCCTTCTGAAGCCCCCACCATGTGGCTCAACTGTCATTTAGTCGGTAGACACGAACGGACTGACGACGCCTCCACACTCGTGCCAGCCTCCAGCTTGCAGCTCCTCACCCAAAACCTCAGCTTCGCCCAACGCCCGAATTGATCCCATCGCCAACATGGTCCCTCCCATCGGTACGTGGATATGCCCTGAAACCTTCCGCTGAAGCCCCCGGAGCTGTACTGGAGCTGCGTCGGCCGTGGCTGGAGCTGCTGCCGAGCTTCCCCCTACTCCCCTCCTGAGCACACGGCGGGAATCCCTCGCTGCTCTCCCTTACTATCTACTAATTTGACATCGTCTCACAGTTCTCGACGGCGGAACCGGATTCCTCAAGGTCGGATACGCCGCCCAAAACTTCCCCGAGCACCAGTACCCGTCCATTGTCGGCCGACCCATCCTGCGTTCCGAAGAGCGGACAGACAACGATGTCATCATCAAGGACATCATGTGCGGTGACGATGCGGCCGCGGCCCGGACGATGCTGCAGATCAGCTACCCCATGGAGAACGGAATTGTCAAGAACTGGGAGGACATGCAGCACCTCTGGGACTACACCTTCTTCGAGAAGCTCCAAATCAACCCGCAGGGCCAAAAGATCCTGCTGACCGAGCCGCCCATGAATCCCCTAAAGAACCGAGAGAAGATGTGCGAGGTCATGTTTGACAGATATGGCTTTGGTGGAGTCTACGTTGCCATCCAGGCAGTGCTGGCATTATACGCTCAAGGTACACGATGATTTCGTCCACCCATTGTTCCCCTCTCCAATGTTTGTCACCGATCTTGTGTTGTTTGTACGGCGGATTAACATGACGGTGAAACTGCGCAGGTCTGAGCTCGGGCGTTGTCGTCGACTCTGGTGACGGTGTCACCCACATTGTCCCCGTCTACGAATCCGTCGTGCTGAATCACCTTACCAAGCGGTTGGATGTCGCCGGTCGAGATGTCACCCGCAACCTGATCAAGCTGCTCCTGCGCCGAGGCTACGCGCTCAACCGAACTGCCGACTTCGAGACGGTCCGCCAGATCAAGGAGAAGCTCTGCTACGTTTCATACGACCTGGAGCTTGACAAGCGTCTGAGCGAAGACACAACCGTGCTGGTCGAGGACTACACCCTTCCCGACGGCCGAGTCATCCGCGTGGGAAGCGAGCGATTCGAGGCCCCCGAGTGTCTGTTCCAGCCTCACCTGGTGGACAATGAGTCTCCCGGACTGGGCGAATTCCTGTTCAACACAATCCAATCGGCCGACGTGGATATTCGAGCGTCGCTATTCAAGGCAATTGTGCTGTCGGGAGGCAGCAGCATGTACCCGGGTCTCCCGTCACGACTGGAGAAGGAGCTGAAGCAGCTGTGGCTGACGCGGGCGCTCCAGGGCAACCCTGAACGCCTGAGCAAGTTCAAGGTGCGCATAGAGGACCCTCCCCGGAGAAGACACATGGTGTTCCTGGGAGGAGCTGTGCTGGCCAACATTATGGCGGAGAACGAGGCCATGTGGGTGACCAAGGCCGAGTGGGAGGAGCAGGGCGTGCGGGCTCTGGAGAAGCTCGGACCTCGATGAGCGTGTGTAGGGGGATGAGATGGTGGGATGCGATTTGGGCGAGATGTTGTTATATATTTATACGGCTAGATGAAGCATGTTAAAAAGACGTTGATATTTGGCTCTCTTCTGATTGGTGAATGGTGTTGACAAGAGACTTGATATTCAATGGATTGATCTCTCAACGGCAGTTTAACTTGGGATTATCAGCTGACTTGATACACTGGTCTCTCTCCCTCCCTCTTCTATTTCCGGTACTACCTAGGTACTAGAATAGAAGCCATTCCTCTTATCATCTTGGCTTGACACATGCTGAGACAATTAGATGTCTGGTACCAGCTACACCACGGCAGCTTAGTCATCTGCCACACCTACACTTTGCATCTCGGCATTCTCTGTAGTTTATACTTTTCCAGGTTGCCATTTGTTTGTTCAACCAACCAACTTCAATTGACTTCATCACAAACGCCATTTTCTACCTCTGCATTGTATATCGCGCGCTGCTCTCTGCACTTGACTCCCCTGCATCATCACATCATCCCTTTGCGCTATAGACTAGCATCTCCGTCTCTTCAACAACTACTGTAACAATCATCCGCTATTTTGTTTCTCGACTTGTCGCCACTCCTCGGATTTCTCCGCACCAGCCGGCTAAAGGCAGCATCGCATCAGCTCAAATTCCTCATCTCATTCGTCCTGGGCTTCCTTTATTCCACTACTCTCTTCACTGCTACCGTTGCTGATCTACCCAATCAATCCGCCTAGCCACGTGCGAATACGGATCAACCACGTATCATTCCCCCTTCCAGATGCCGCATGTCTAGCTCGCATCATCTGAGATCAGTCCAGACACAACGCAAACCAAAACCGTTGACTAACGAAACGGAGCCCTGAGTCGTATCGTGTGTGGGTGCGTGCATGCCTTGCCTACCTTGGTTGCTCCACTCGCTCACAGGCCAACAAGAGCTCTTCGGAAGTTGTCGAATCGACGCTTTTGCTCCATGCTGACAGGCCGTGGCGTCTCGCTCGCAAGGGAAGCCAGGATAAGGCCTCGACCAAGTTACAGTTACAGCCGCTGAGAGCAAAAGTAAAAGGGCATCGAGGTTATGAATCTGACAAACTCGTCGACGGGATCCGGGCCCAGTACAGCAAAGACTGCCAGCGTGATGAATGCAAGGGCCATCCAGACGACGAAGCGGAGCGTGTTGGCGGCGTTTGAAGGTACGTGCTACTGACTGATTTGAATGGTTGCTGTTTGTTCTTTTTCTCTCATTCTTTTCTCTTTCATCTCTGCCTGTCTCCGGGATAGCGGTTGATTTTCCCCGTCTGCACTTGGGCCATCAATGTTTATCCAACGCCCTCTTCTTTTACCCACTCAAGATCCACCTTGGATCAACCCACCGCGTGCCCTTTTTTTGGTGCTTTGTCTGCTTCTGATTTGTTCCTGTTCACCATCTTGTGCGGCTACTACTGTTCCCTTGTTGGTGGCATCGTCTACAGTACTGCACATACCTACCAGGAACCCCTCAAGCGACAATATCATCCACCAGAGCGGCAGCAAGTTTTGCCACAGGCTGTTTTCTTTCTCCTTATATTTTCCCGCCTCACTGAGCTGAGCCACTCAATCACACGTTTACCTCTGTCTTTTTGCCATGTCATGACCCCCTTGAACTCTTTCACTCTCACTCCCACTCTCACTCTCACTCTCTGATATTCCCGGGGCGTATTCAAGTCGCCCCCCGTCCCCATTCAATACCCATTTATTTCTCATTGCCAGCTAGTCAGATAATCTGACCCGTGCCAAGACCCGCGTGGGTTTATATTACACGATACCCGATCTGGGTCATCTTGCAAGGCTATTCTTTTTCACCCAGCCATCCATCTAAGCTCGCATTAACCTCCATCTCATCCGCTTACCCACACACATGCCATTTGTACATATAACACATCACAACACACACCACGCGCGCTTAGTCTCAGTCTCAGTCTCAGTCTCAGCCCTCCATTCTTCACTCTCTTCTCTCCTCTCTCACTCACCTACAATCTCACACCACACATCCTGAGTAGCCCTCACTTCTCCCAGCATCTCGCCATTCCCCAGCCATGCCTCTGAGGCTGAGGCCAGGCTATCCTCACTCGTCGTCATCGCATCACTTGTTCGCATCGTCTTCGTCCTCGTCTTCGTCCACTCACCGCCTATATACAGATGGTCGCGACCAGTCGGCTGGATACCAGCCCAAAGCACGTGTAACGGAGCGATACCGCATTATTGGATTCATCAGCAGTGGCACCTACGGGCGTGTCTACAAAGCCGTGAGCAGAGCCAGCAATGGCGAAGGCATTGCCGTCGTTCGGACGTCCAGTGGCCTCACGCCCACCTCTGGCTCTGGCCAGGCTCCGATCGAAGTAGCTATCAAAAAGTTCAAGCCGGATAAGGAGGGCGAGCAGGTCAGCTACACAGGCATCTCGCAGAGCGCCATCCGTGAGATGAGCCTCTGCAGCGAGCTTCGCCACTCCAACGTCATCCGGCTCGTGGAGATTATTCTGGAGGACAAGTGCATCTTCATGGTTTTTGAGTACGCCGAACACGACCTGTTGCAGATTATCCACCACCACACCCAGCAGCCACGTCACCCAATACCCCCGGCCACGGTCAAAAGCATCATGTTTCAGCTCCTCAACGGCTGCCAATATCTTCATACCAACTGGGTCCTGCACCGCGATCTCAAGCCCGCCAACATCATGGTCACGTCTGGTGGAGAGGTCAAGATTGGAGACTTGGGTCTGGCTCGCCGCTTCGACAAACCGTTACATTCCCTCTTTAGTGGTGATAAAGTTGTCGTGACAATCTGGTATCGCGCACCGGAACTCATCCTAGGCTCGTACCACTACACTCCTGCTATCGACATGTGGGCTGTGGGGTGCATTTTCGCTGAACTGTTGTCTCTACGGCCGATATTCAAGGGGGAGGAAGCCAAGATGGACAGCAAGAAGACGGTTCCCTTCCAGAGAAACCAGATGCACAAGATTGCCGAGATAATGGGCATGCCGACTAAAGAACGGTGGCCGTTGCTTCCCGCTATGCCAGAGTACATCCAGCTCAACACGCTGTCGGCGATGCAGCACAGCACGCATAGCCACCACCATCACAGCCACCACCAGAACCCTCCCAGCCGCGGCTATGCGACCACGTCGAGCCTCGAGAAGTGGTACTACAGCACCATCAATAACAACTCGGGTGCCGGATCCGCCGCCTCGGGCCCCAACGGCCAGCCCGCGCTCCAGTCCCTCGGCGCCGAAGGCTACAAGCTCCTCGCGGGCCTCCTCGAGTACGACCCGGAAAAGCGCCTCACCGCCGCGCAGGCATTGCAGTCGGTCTTCTTCAGCTCGGGCGACCGCGTCAGCGCAAACTGCTTCGAGGGCGTCAAGGTCGAGTATCCGCACCGTCGCGTCAGCCAGGACGACAACGACATTCGCACCAGCAGTCTGCCGGGTACCAAGCGTAGCGGGCTTCCGGACGATACGTTGTTGCGGCCGGCCAAGCGCATGAAGGAATAAGCCTTTTCTACATTCAGGATAGGCCCGGAGCACGGTTTCTTTAACTTTCGCGAGTTGATATTTTCACGCATGAAACAATAATTGCAAGCTAGCTATGAATGATTGCTTTGGGACGAGAGCGGATATGTATAGAGCAAGCATCACAAGGTTAGAAATATCGGGGTTTTCCTATGACGTTTCATGATTGTAAGGAGCGGCGCAAAAGGGGACACTTGACGACTCAAGGAATTAAACAGACGAACGGCAAACCAAGGCGTTGATAAGGCGAACGGCATGTTTTTAATTATTATAGATCGGTATATTGTGTTCAGTGTTAAATAGGGCATGTGGATTAATCCATCCACTCGAGAATATAAAACCTTTTGACTCAAGGAAAACGATTAAGATTAAAACGAACGAGCCGCACATCTCAGATATGCCCTCCCAAAGAAACCAACCACTCACCAACGAAAAACAGGATACAACACCAGGTGGATAAAAAAGTTCTCCTACATTAAGTGTGTATATGACAAAGAAAAAGCTCGACTAGCCACAGTATGATATGTTTCCCTCCCTTTCTCACTTCCATTCACTCCAAAATCTTGCCCCTTATTATTCCGCAGCCTTTTCTTTTTCTTCCACCAACCTTTTTTCGCCCCATCTTGTGCTGCTATCCTCTCTCTCACTCTTATAGGACAAAGATGCAAGAAAAATAAAAAGGAAGCACGGGGTATTTCAACGTTAACTAAAAAAAAAAGACGTTTTGCGTTATAAGAGGAACAAAAAAAAAATAGCTAAGATATGCGCTTCAAAATAAGACGAAGCTGACGAGACAATTAAAAAAAAAAAGGAGAGACAAACAGTCTCTCACACAAATAAAGTACCACGTTAGAAAAGCACAGACAGTTTTGTCCCTCCCGCAACAAGACATGGTATACAGCAACACGGTTCCATCACCTCTCTCTTCCTTCGATATCCTCTTCTCCTTGTACCTCTTCTCCGTCTCCGGATCCTATCAATCTCTCTCTTTCCTTCTCCGGCAAAAACAAAAGATACAGCGACGGTAAAAGCGCGTCTAGTCGAGACAATCGGCCATCGTTCGAGAGTAAAAAAACATGGCTGTCAGATCAGACGAAAGAGACGGCGCCGTCGAGACTGGGGTGCAAGTCCCGACACAAAAAATATTAATGGGTTGGGCGGGAGATCCGTAAGCGGGGACCAAAGGGGGGGTTTGTTTGTATGCATCATTGAAAAGATTTCCATTAAGCGTCGTAGTTTTTCGCGAAACCAAAAGGACAAGGTGTATCATCGATTTTATTTCTTGACGGGGGCGGCGGGGGCCTTGACGTTGTTGGAGAGCCAGGCCAGACCCTCGAGCAGGCCTTCGCCGGTCGTGGCACAGCTGGGCACGACGTACCAGACCTTGTCCTTGAGCTTGGAGAGCTGGAGAGCTTCGGTGACTTCTTGGGGTGACATGGCTGTTGTAGGTGTTAGCATTTAAAAACGTGTAATAAAGAGGAGAGAGAAGAAGAATGACGACGCACCTTCTTTGAGATCTTGCTTGTTGGCAAACACCAGGAGCAGGCTGTCCTTCATTTCTCGGTCGTTGATGATGCGATGTAATTCCTGTCGGGCCTCGTCCATACGGGTGCGGTCGGAAGAGTCAATGACGAAGATGAGACCTTGGGTACCTGGATTGGAAAAAAAAGATTAGCGCTCAGTCAGACTGAAAAGGAAGACGCCGTGGGTTGTGCAGCCCATACCGCTGAAGTAGTGCCTCCACAGAGGACGGATCTTGTCCTGGCCACCGACATCCCAGACGTTGAACTTGACGTTCTTGTAGGTGACGGTCTCGACGTTGAAGCCGACGGTGGGGATGGTGGTGACGTCCTGGCCGAGCTTGAGCTTGTACAGGATTGTTGTTTTACCAGCGGCGTCAAGACCCAGCATCAGCAGTCGCATCTCCTTGGATCCGAAGATCTTGCTCATAACCTTGGAAAGTTGGCCACCCATGATTGCGGTATTGGTTATTTCCTGACGATTCGATTTTGTTGGAGCGATTCTTTAATTGTTTCGATGGCGGGAGAGGAAAGGAGGTTGTCGCGGGAGATGATAAAAAAGGAGGGAGGGAGGGGCTTGCAGCGTCGCAAAAAAAAAAGTCAGGTCGAATGAAATGGAATCTGGACGCAGGGAGGTTAGCAAAAGGGTCAGACAGAAAAGATTCAACACAAACGCGTTTGCAATGCAATGCAGCCAAGCCTCATCTTATTTTCCCCCACCTCTCTCTCCTGCAGAAGTCACAAAGAAATAGAGTCAAGCTGCAGAGAGAGAGACATGGAGACAGCGCATGGAGAGAAGCGCGAGAGGATCCAATAATGGCAGCGTGTCAGCTCAAACCTACCAAAAACGTGACACTCGAGCTCCTGAAGCCGAGATGAATGCGACCACTATTTATCCGATTGCAACAAAGCGCAAAAGGGCCCAAAAACGTATCGTCGAGGAACGGAAGAAGGTCTGCGAGGGCGAAAACGCGCGCGAAACCCGAAAAAAGGAACGTGGACAGACGGGGATCGTGGAAAGAAGAAGACGAAGGCCCGCAAGAGTTGGAGAGAAGTTTCGACAAAAGAGAATGAAGATGGCGAAAGAGAATGAAGAGGAGAGAGAGAGAGAAGAGAGAGAGCGGGGACAAGAGAAAAGACGTCAAGGCGGCAGTGCGATGCCAAGGGCGATCCGAGAAGAAAAAAAGTCTGAGCGTTTCTCGTTGTGCTGTGCTGGCGATTTTGGGGCAAGGGAGGGACGAGAGGAAGCAAATGCGATGCGACGCGCACGTGTGGATTTCGGGGCGGGTGTTGCTGCTGCAGGTCACAGGTACAGGTACAGGGACAAATGCGGGTGCTGGTTCAGGTACCGGTACAGCGAACTTGGACTGAATCTACAGGACGCTGGGGGATTTAGCTTAGCACAGCACAGATGAGGTGTCCTCTTTTCTCGCTAATAAGTGGTTGATGTACGAGTACCTGTAATGTCCACACTGCAGTCGGCAGAGGCCCTAGAGCCCTGTAGCTGGAGGGGAATGGATGCGCTGTGATGAAATGCATTCAATGCGCACTCACATTGATTTGATTGCCCGTGCAAGCCCCCATCCCACTGCCTAACCCAGCAAGGTACAGGTACAGGCACAGGCTCATTATTAGCAGCTTCAATTAGCATCCCCCGCCGCTAGGGGAATGGCCAATGACGGCAGTGGAGCTGGGCTGCAGCCAATTTTCAGGGGTAACCGCCTGATAATCTCCGCTCGTCGCTGTTTTGGACGGGTCATGGCAAAGTACCGGTACGAGCACCGCCAGCAAGATCAAATTGATGATTTCTGGGGATCCAAATTCGTCAATGTCTAGCTAAAGGGGACATTGGAGCTATTTATTAGGCCAAACTCATTATGAGCATGAAGATGGGCGGCATTGGCTAATATTAGCAGCGCATGGATTAACACATCAGTCAAAATTAGCATTAGCATTGTCGCCAAGCTTTAAAGGTTAGCCTGTCTGCCTGCAGTTGTCACGACAAAGAATGGGCTGCATTAGCCTCGATTGGTAGGTGCCCTCAAAACAGCTGCAGCTTATAAACAACATGCAATCGTTTCAATACGAGGTCGTGAATATTCACGCAACTACACCGACTTAAATATGAAAACTTCAACAAGTAAAACTATTATTTTTTACAGTATATAGATTAAATCAAATTGAACAAGCAATTCAGATACAAAGACATCATTAACCCAAACAAGTAAAATCCACAGCTTTAACCTTCACAACACCAACACTCAACCTACCCTACTACTCCAAACAAAGAACAAAAGACTCAGTTGACAACTCAATCCCACAAACTCCGTCCAATCCCAGCTCAACCAACTCAAATTCAACTCAACCCCAACTCAACCCCCCTCCTACCCCCCACGTACCTACATACATATACGAGAACAACAGTCAACCTTCTTTTTAAACTCGGCTCTACTCCCACCTTCAAACTCCCGTCACCTGCCCCATCCGGCAACTCACACCTTACGATCTCACATAAAGTACAGTAGTGCCGAGCGGCAGCGGTCAATGGAGCCTTCTCGGACGCCGCCCTGCTGCAGATCAGCAAGACCAAAAGTCCAAAGTAAGCATAACTCGGCCTTTTGAAACATCTTGGCGGGCATCAGCCCGATGACGAAAAAGCTACACCAGTCCGGACATGGCAGGTTATAAGTTGTCTTTGAGCATGAATGAATCAGATACGAGATGAACAGAGTACTCGTTCGTAGTGCGTGTCCAGTTTTTTTCTTATATAAAGTCTTGTAACTCGAACTGCCTGTATTCCCATCGTTTCTCTTCTAAACTCATTCACTCTTACAACTTGTAAAAGACAACCATGAAGTTCTCATCCACCCTCTCCGCGGCTCTCGCCGCCTCCCCTGCCCTCGCAGCTCCCACCTCCGAAGCCGCCTTCCCATCCAAAGTCGTCTACGCAAACTCCGGCCACATCTACCTAGCCTCCTACGACGGCATCAAGTTCACCACCACCGTAAACTCCTCCTTCCGCAACACCGACCCCTCGTGGCTCGCCTACGTAGCCCCCAACTCCCTCTACGCCGTCAACGACATCGCCTCAAACACCTTCCTCTACAACATCGACGTCAACGGCAACGCCATCAAGCAGGTCACCAACAAGCAAGGCTCCGGCGGCGTCGTCCACCTCGAGGTCAACAAGGCCAATACCCGCATGCTCGGCGCCGGCTACGGCTCCGGCAAAATCGACGTCTGGAACATTGAGAACGGCGGCCTCACGCTCATCAAGTCCATCCAGTCCACGGGTCCCCTCGGCCCTAACCCGGACCGCCAGGATGCTCCTCACCCTCACCAGACCGTCAACGACCCCACGGGCCGCTTCTTTGTAGCCAACGACCTCGGCACCGACTCCATCCTAGTCATTGACTCTCAAAACGACGCCTTCAACATCGTCAACCGCTTCCCCGTTGTGCCCGCCGGTGCCGGCCCCCGTCACGGCGTCTTCTTCCCTTTTGGTGCCGCCCAGGCAACCCACTACTTCCTGCTCTGCGAGATGGGCAACGTCGTCATCGCCTACAAAGTCACCTACACCAACGACGGCACGGGCATGACCTTTGAGACCACCCAGGTCCTCAACACCTTTGGCCCCAACACCAACGCGCCCGCCGGTGCCGGTGCGGGTGAGCTTGTGCTCTCCCCTGATAACAAGGACCTGTACCTGTCGAACCGCCTGACCGGCCAAGCAACGGATAACATTGCCCACGTCAAGATTATCGACAATGGTGCTGGTAACCTGAGGCTCCTTTGGATCAACTCGGTCTCCTCGGGAGGTACTGGACCGAGAATGTTCAGCATCAGCAATGACGGCAGCTCGCTGTTCGTCACGAACCAAGATGGTGCTCTCGGTGTGACTGCCATCTCTCGAAAGGCAGACGACGGCTCCCTCGACACCAACTTCCACGGCACAATCAGTTCCGGTGCATTTGGCCAGAGCGGCCAGGGTCCTCAGTACATTAAGCAGATCCAGTAAGGGAGGACGATTTGGGCTTGAGAGCCACTTGGCCTCACCAATAACCTTTTTTTTGTGTATATGTCAAGAAGGGAGAAGCACATAGTAGGCAGTGAAGTGTATATAGTCTCGAAAAAAACAAGTGAAACATTCCTGCTCCACGAGCATCTTTGGATTCATAATGGTTGCACAATAGACTAGAGGAACAAAGAAATAAAGAAGCAGGCACTGTAGTCCTACTTCTGACACCAAAACTCCACCCCTGTCCGTTCTAAACCATCCGTAAAGACCTAATTTTTGTTCTGTTCAAAGAAAACCAAAACACCGTACGGAGCGTTGCCGCTCTCTTGTCTGGATAAGTCAAGCAAAACACATAATCATACAAAGGCTTGTAGCCCAAAAAAACTCCACATCCTGGTATCAGACATGATAAATCATGAACTCTCAAGAAACGGAACGTGACCAGAAAAAAGAAAAAGAAAAAGAACCCCACGGGTTGGAATTGCGGCTGGAACATCGATCAAGAGGCGGACCTGACGGGACTTAGACCCGGTACTCGATGACATATCTTCGCTCCACCTGTTGTAGCGTCGTTGAATCGTTTTCGCCCTCAAACTTGAGATCAACCTTGCCCGTCGATGTCATGCTATGAACCTCGGCCTTGTAAAACGTCGTCGTCTGAGGATAAAGGGCAAGGACCACATGGCCGGCTTCGTAATCCTTGAGCGAGCTGGCCTGGCTTTCCGGGGTGATGGGAATCATACTGCTGGCACTAGAGCGGTACTCCTTTTGCTTGCTCTGGTCGTCCGGCTCAATGTCGATAACCTTGTACCGCCGACTCTTGCCCTCCCCCAGCACCTGTGCCACCTCGCCGAGTATCCAGTCTGAAGTCTGTTCGCCATTGACAGCCTTGGGCTTGAATGCTACCTCGTCGCCCTTGGAGAAGAGAATCTTGGATTTGTTGGTCGAGCTCCCAGCAGCACCGCTCGTTGACCCCGGGGGTTCGACACTATCCGCCTTGGGTGGAATACTGTTTCTATCAATGGTGCTGCTCCGCTCTCCATGCTTTCGAGACGAGCCTACCATGGGGCTGGGCACTGGGGAATCGCCAGGTTCGTTGAATTCGTAGAGGGAGGCGGCGGCAGCAGCAGCACTGTCGGTCCTGGTGGTGGATCTCTTAGATGGCCCCGTGGGTGGTGCTTCCGCCTGCTCCTTGGCCACGACAACTGCTCTTATCACTTTGAGACGCTCCATGAGGTTCTTGGCGGCGGTGATGTTGTCTTCGGATTTCTTGACACCGGATCGGCACAGCTCCTCCATCTGCTTCATAGTGTCGGTGGGTACGCTGTCCGAGTCCATCGTGCCGGCCTGCTTGTCCATGTTGACTAGCTGGCCTAGATTGTCGTTGTCGGAATTGATGCCGTTGATGAGGTCGTTGAACGACGCTTTGGCCTCGTCCCATATCTGGACCTCCTCGCCGTGAGCTCCCCCATTGTTGCGGTTGGAGCCACGGCCGCTCCGATTTCGTTGCGACATCTCGCGGCGGCCCGGCTGGCTGTAGTAGGGGCCGAGTTCTTCGGCGAGGTTGCTGAGTTCGCGCTGTTGTTTCCGATTAGCCATTGTGGTTGTTGACTCGTACGGTCGGGGCGGGTTCGCGAAAACCGCGCGGCCGCCGAGGGAGTCCACGACTGGCGAGAGAGACGGAGAGAGATGGAGAAGGACACGGTGGAAGAGGAGAGGAGAGGAGAAGAGAGAAGAGGAGAGGGGGGAGGAGCTGCAGGTGCAGATGCAGAGGGGAATTGAGTGGATAAATGAATAAAACAAGTGCAATGCTATGAGCCAAAAAAGAAGTCTTGAAAGATGATTCGCGTAGAGGGAAACAGAAGAGCAGCAGCTTGCTAGATGAGAGATGCAGTCAAGTCAAATCAAATCAAATGCAATGCAAATGCAGGACGGGAACAGAGCAGAGCAAAGCAAAGCCAAGCAAAGCAGAACTGAACAGATCAAGCCAACTGGACTCGATATTAAGCAGCATAAGGCTAAGAGGAACAGGCACAGAAAGACTGGGGGTGCTGCGGACTTACTGGCTGTTTTGCTGTCCAAACCCTGCCCGAGTGGGTGCAGCTGCTGGCTGACTCGCCTGTTGCTCGCTAACCAGCGCTTCTGGCGTCCCGAAGCTGCGCTTTTGCAATCGCGACGCGTGTCTCCGGCGGTCGGAGAGAAGGCAGAGGCGAGGGGAAAAAGAATGAGAATGAGGGGAGAAGAGCCGAGAGAGCAGGGAAGCGCAGAGTCGTGCGGTCTTGCGTTTGTAAGAGATGCGAGAGGGAAGATTAAGAAACAACAAGGTCGGGCCGGGGCATAAGTTTCAACCCATTTTATGCGCTAGGCATGGCTCTGGAAGGGCTGGAAGGGCTGGACGGGGAGCGACCTGGAGGATACCAACGGGCGCCCTGCTGGTAGCTAGAGAGCTGCGTGTACCTGCGCCGTACTCGATGTCGCGCAGCCTTACTGCAATCTTACTCGTATGTCTTCTGTTTTGCCGGGGGTGGGAACGAGGTTGTTGCAAGGTTTATGTTGAGACAAGGCGCGAACCTTGTTGAGCTCTGTGATTGACTGTGATTAGATGACGGCATCTCTTTGGTGGCAGCCTTCAAATTCCACAGGTACCAACCATAGCTAATTTTTCGGGCCATCTATGTCCCGCAAGCACTTAGCGGACAACGCCTGGGATACTACAGACACCTGCTGTGGGCGTGTGCGACACCAGGTACCCAGCAGGTCGAGCTCTAAGGACGCTCAAACTGCGAGTGTTCCATTCCAAGGTTGCCTTATTAATCCAGCACTGTACCTGCTCTGTAGCAATTCTATGGCCTTATCTCTACCTGTATCTGGTCTTCCATTTGATGCCATTTGATCATTTAATTCTGCCTCTCGGTGATAATTTGAAGGGCGAGTTCACTCAGCAGCAGCTTCCATGTTCCATTCTTCTCTCAAACTACAGTATACAGACATAGCTGGAATTAGATTAGTAGATAAAGAGAATGTCAACAACTTATTGACAAATTCTCTGCATGGTACTAATAGATTTGTATTCATGTACATGTAGGCTGGATACATGGAGAGGGGGTATCACGAACTGCGGCGTAAAGTAAAAAGAGAAAGACACACCGCAGTCTCTGCGGATCTGGTACCACAATTGGATCATCATCGGCTCCATCAGGCCTTCAGTAGACGCAACTCTATTCAGCCTCGACGTCACCCTCAAATAATGAAATGAAGCCGTAAACTTGATTGATGTTAAAACATACAGGCGATCTTCTCAGACAGGGACAGCATATATGCACATACGCTCTATAACGTACCTAGCACGATCATCGCTCATCCGTCTTCTCCAACGAAGCCCTACCAAAACATTTTCATTATTGGCATCATTTGCTTAAGAGTATAGGTACTTTTCTTACACACTACCAGAATCCTGAACACAAAAACTTGGTATAATTATCCTACCATGACGCTCCATTAGACCCCCGCAACTTCTCTCATTCGTAACCATATGGAAGCATCTCATTGAACTCTGATATACCAACTCTCATATGATATGCGTTGGATCTCCCAACCAAATATCACAGATTCAATTCATTAACTGCCGATATGACTCTCGAATCGGCCGACGACCGCTGTAACAGAGTACGTACTAGGTAGGTAAGCAGTCCCTGTTTAAAGCATCTCAGCAAAGCACACAATCTCTATGCATTTCTTCTTACACGTACTACACAGATATTTATTTTAAAAATGGCATCGCCCTTACCGAAATGACATTGAATATATGTACGTGCAGTTCCTGACAAAAAAAGTTCTTCCGTGGCTTTTGCCTAGCGATCTCTAGTCCGGACCTTTCATCGACCTCGCTGTCTCCTTACATGCAGCTATTTGCAATATAGTAGAAGTTACCCGTGACGCAGTCGAAACTCATGACCTAAATGATCTTCAGGAGCCATTAGGTCCCAATATCCAAAAAATGGGAATGGTGTGCGTATATGGACACTCCAGAGATCATTCGCAGCCAGGAATACTTGATACTTTGACTACTCTTCCGGGCAATTATTGTTTCTATCGGGGTCGAAGCACAGCTTAACGTAAATACAGATGCAAGCCAGATTCGAGTTTTGCTAATTTTGTACGGATATAGAAGACGGGCTGGGTGTGTCCGTCTCGTTCGAGCCAATTGCGTCCAAAATCCACGGCTATATCCTTGGCTCTAATGGACAAGTTGCTGCCCAAATGATGCTTGGGACGGCAGTGAACTTTGTGAATAGTTTAGAGAATCGTGAAGTTGCAGCTTTTGGTCACCCGCTAGATCAGGTACTACGTACCAAAGATCTCAAGGGTGGCGGTCTTGTTGGCCTAGAAATTCTAACTGAGGCTCGGAAGCTTCCATGGCGAGATGAGCCAAGCTCTCGATGGGTAGAAGATTTAGAAAAGTACTCCTAGGAGTCTAGATGGAGCCAAAGTACATGTACTGACCGCGTTCTCAGCTTCAGGGAAAGGCTGGCACGAGGAACTCTCTGAGGTAGAGCCTGAGAAGGTGTTTACGCTTCCCTAGGCATGTATGACCATAAAGTAAGGCTACATTTACCTTCAATTTCGGATCCCACTGGCAGACATATATAGCGCTACTACCGATGGACGTGGTTGGTATAGAATGTGTATATTCATCATTCTATGTAGAAGGCAAGTTTGGCATTGAGCGCTCTAAGTGGATGTTCAAATAACAGCTACAAATTAATAGTGTAGCTAGTAGGTATACGTATTACTTAGTAGTATCTCTGGTAGATGAAAACAGCGATAGCTACCTCAGATAGACGGGAATATCGAAAAGTATCACAAATAGTAAAAGTATCAGCAACTATTGCAAATAGCGAAAGTAGATATACTATCTGGAATAGAAGAAATAGCGGTAGATATCTCAAGTAGAAACAAGTAGCCATGATAGAAACAAGTAGCCATGATAGCTATAATAGCATCCTATTTTATCCAGCTGCTTCCCTGCCACGCGCCTCTTTACCGCCCTAACGTCGGGCATCGCGACTCGGTAGACCGTATTGCTTAAGGCGGATGTAGGTTCCTTGGTTGTGTCGGGATATGGTGATGCGATATATAGGTAGGTGGGTAATTAACCCATAGAGGATTTTCTTATCTCTTTCTTCTGAGCTCGCTTGGCCTTGCGAGACAGGGGGCCGTCGTGCCTTGGCTTCTGCTTCTCGAGAAACCAGCAAAGGTTGGGGAATCTGTCGGGATATACCCTGACTCGGGCCATCTTCTTCCCGCCGAAATAATTCGAATTTGTGGCCCACATACGTGCCGATTCTTTCCTATGGACCGCGCCGTTGGTCTCGTCGTTCACGATGCTGACTCTCACTCTCCAAATAGCCTTGAATTGTTCCAGTGTTGATCCACCATTAACATTCATAACTCTAGAGGCTGACACTGCCATGTATGGTAGATTTATGGAAGTAATATAGCCCGGGCGGGCGGGGGGATGATCTCGGGGAAAGGAGTATATATTTGTCCTCTCTCGTCAATCGTTTGCTCAAGCTCGGCCTTGGATTTCCGGGATTTCTGGTCCATCATCTCCAACAACTCGTAATCCATTCGGAGCACTCTTGGCATTTGGCTGCAAGAGTGTTCATCTGCTTGGGAGACATTATTTCCAGAAACAAACACAAAAAAGGACAAAGCAGAGACACAGAAACGTAGAAGATTAAACCATTGGAGAAGCAAGAAATGACTACCTATGGACGGCTCTACAATAAACATAAACATCATCTTTCCACTGCTCTTTCCTTTATCAAATGGCTATGATATAGTAACCTGGCCACTATAAATGGGAATAACAAGTTAGGTACACGTAGATAGCAATGTTGATCTTGTCAACACTGATGCTGATCGCGGTTTCTATTTAGGCCTTAACCAGAACTCTATCCAGCATCTATGACGATTTACGCTCGATAAGCCAAACTATATAGGAGGTACTAGGTATCTATGAGTATGAATCCGTCTAAGTTTACAAGGAATTCGTCGTGGCGCATCATTGCCCCGGCCTGCTTTAAGACTTTTCCTCCAAGGCTGCACATGTGGTTCACCACAGCCACGTATTACACGGATACAAAAGCAGCTTTTCCCCATCAGCAAGGGAAGGCCAACCCCCATTAACCACGACTTTACTTGAGCATTGCATTCTTTGGCCCTATTTCCACTCCATTGGTTCATCACAAGCTGCTCGCCCATTCTTTCAAAATGGCGTATGAATTTGGCAAGGTGCCCAAGGCGCCTCAACCACCGCACGCGATTCTACACTACCTGCGCGGTCTCCATGAGAAAAAGCATCGTTACCTGATACATGGGCGTTCGACAGATCCCCGTTGGATCTACCAACCAAATATTTCCGATCTTGCGTATATGGCAGCCGAGATGACACTTCAAGAAGCCAACGATTGCTGCAATAAAGCTGCGCCTTTATACATTTTCTCGGCAAAGCGCACAATTTATCCATCTCTGTTTGTACAAGTGCTGCACAACTATCTTTATCACAAGTGGTTTATTCCTTATAAAAGCGAGATCGAATACTTGCAATTCGTTACAAAGACTTTCCTCCCAGAATTGCTTCCCGACGATCTTCAACCCGGCCCGTTAGTCGATCTTGCTATCCCAGTTCATGCGGCAATCTGTGCAAGAGCGCAAGAGGTTCGAGATGCAGTTAAAGAGCTTGAGCCGCCTTATCCCTCGCAGCCAATACCTCCCAAGGGTCCGAAGAAATGGGGCCATTACAAGTACGCATGCATTGATCAAATCGTCCGTGATCAAGAGTTTTTCCTCCTTCGGCCTCTATTCCGAGCAATCATGATCATCATCAGGCTGGAAGAATACAATGATGAAGATATTGACATCCGTCAACTTCCTGTTCTCCTGGTTCGAACTGGAATAGAAGAAGGCCTCAGTGCCCCCATTTCGTTTGAGCCTATCGCTGACAAAATTACAACTGTCATTCAGCGCACCAACAATAGCGAGGCTGTGGTTCAAGTGACACTTGAAACTGCGGTGGATTTTGTCATGAGCATGGACAAGCGAGAGATTGCCGCCTTTGGACATCAGCCAGACCCAATTCTTTCCACACGAAATCTTGGAGACGGTGGCCTCTCCGGTCCGTCTATTCTTACTAGAGCTCAAGAAATGGGCTGGGGTGATGAAGAATTGAGAGGCCCAAGTTCCAAATGGGTGGATACTGAGAGATATCCTGAATGGTCTGGCGGAGGTGCCCATGAAGATCACATGATACGGCGAATGGAGAATATGGTGCGCGAAGATTTCTGCATGAGAAAAGAGTTTCTCCGACCTTGGCCGGAGGATAATTCAAGAGGAAAGAAACATTGGAATATATATTAGTTCAACTTTGTCTTCATCCAAAGATCTCACTACTGGATACACTTAGAGCCACTGAAAAGTGACATGGCCAATCCAGGGGTTTGAGTTTCATCATCATCTAGGCAGGTATGGCATTTGTCGTCTCAAGCGGAGAAAAGGAACAACGATAAGGAGGCAACGACTATGTACCATTGGTATCTTTGATAGACGGATTTAGCAACCGTTATCTCTGACAGACGAAAATTTCGAGAACTATAGCATGCAGGGAAAGTAACGATACTGTCTCAAGTAGAGAGAAGTAACAACATAGCTATCTATATATCAAGCAGCCGAAGATTGATAGCAATTCCATACTGTGATATCTATTAACTTCCACTTCATATTGCATCTTCATGATGAAAAGCTACATTAAGCCTAGACTGAGCGAGTCTTTCATGTCTAGTATGCCAAAGTGGGAAGTACTTGTATCAAGTCATAATTTTCGTTTCTCGTTTGACTAGGTCTAATTGTGCAATCTTCTTGTCTACAAAATCGAGACTAGCCAATTCAGCACCACGATTTCTCCATATACCCAGAGTACAGAACATGAGCCATTCATAAACTTCCCATTCCAATTTCGGTCGTCACATCAGTCCATTTAGCTGACAGTGATGGAAGCAGAGCCAGAGCTAAAGTATCCCTCCACAGCAACAATCTGGTAATCCATGGTGCCGAGAGTGAGGCCATGAGAAGCCCAGGCATTGAAGTGGTTGGCCGTGTTGACCGAGCCGCTGGAGCGGTGGTTGCGGCGGACCGACCAGTACTGGTAAAAGGTGGCGGTTCCGATGATGGAAGGCTGGTTGACACGCTGAGTTCGGTAGATGTCGTAGACACTGCCGTCAGATGTAACCTCACCCAGCTTGGTGGCGCCAGTGGATGGGTTGTAGGTTCCAAAGTTCTCGACGATGTAGTACTCGATGAGAGGGTTGCGAGACCAGCCGTAGATGGAGAGGTAGCTGTTTCCGTTGGGGTTGTAGCTACCGGAGAAGTTGATAACCCTAGAGAGATATACGTTAGTTTTTTGCAACAATATTTCGCATATAGGGTGTAAATTTTTACTTGTTCTTGGTACCCGGCTGCCATCCCTTGCCTCCGACAAAGTTGCCAGAGTTGGACCAGTTGACGGTGAATGAACCGCCGCCACCGTTGGTGTATGTCACGCCAGCATGGCCATCGTTCCAGTAAGAGTAGTAGTAGCCATTGCTGTAGCCGGTGCCAGGTCCAATGGTCTGACGCTTTTCCACCTCAACGGAGGATTCAGTGGGAGCAGACAGGACTCCGGCAATGGCAGCGAAGCCAGCGAGAAGGGAAGTAAAGGCAACCATGGTTTCAAATTGTTGTTCTTGTTTCTTGCGGTGATGGACTATGTGAGCTGATTGATCGATGGCTTCTTTCTTAGCTTTCGGGAGGATGGTGCTGCTCTTTATAAACCAGTTTGCGGATAATTGTAACAGGATGCTTTCATGCCTCCGCAGAGCCGAATGGCCGACCATTGAGCAATTTACCCCGCTTGAATATGATCCTTTTTCTCAAAGACATTGCGCCTTGGAATCCCATCATGGCATGGTGATGCTGCTGTCCCAGCAACACCAAGCGAGATCACATGTATGTAGTTTGCCACAAGCTGTGGGCTGATGGACCCCTAGGTCCCGGTACATGTACGAAGAAGCGGAATGTTTCATTTACTGGCTCACGGCTAATTTCGTCTTGGCGTCTCCGGCATTGAGGTTAAAAAAAGACATAACAAAAAAAAGGGAAAAGTTCCGAACATAAAACCGATTCGATGCTTTAATAGTGTCTTGTAGACAAGGTCCTCTTTTGCGGAGATCAGGCCACACAGTAAACCACAACAGGCAGTGTGACAAGCCATTAGGAATAGCTATCTACAGGATTACAATATCCCGTGGTGAAATGGCGAATGATCCATCTTTGCCGTCGTGCAGAAGTTGTGCCCAAGGCATCCATGGGCCACGATGTTACATCGATTACCATATGCCCAATATATTATGACATATACTTAACCCGTATGCTTCCAATTAACCATAACGCCATGTGCCCCCGGTCCGAAGCTGCATGCACCCCAACTCTTCAACAAACAGCCTACGACGGCATTCCACACGGCTTTCTCTCCATTGGCCTAGTGCCGATGAAGCAATCTAGGAAAAAAAAAACGGGACTCCAGCCGTAATTCGCGGGGGGGAACGGGGCAGAGGTGCAGCTCGTCTAACGGCTAAATTGGATATAATCGAACTCGGGGCCGATGTAAGCAAAAGGTTGGCTGCCAGGGTCTTCTCGGCGGCATGTTTTTTGATCATGCACCTACCCCAGGAGTACGGAGGAAAAATATCGACCGTGATCGAACAATGATGAGCTGTTTTGCCTAAAATCAGCTGGGATGGGGCGGCCCAATGGGAGATGCCGCCTTTGCAGCCATTGGACACAAGATGTGGTCAGTCTTGTGTGGTCAGGAGGGAAACTAGCCCTTCTTTTGACTGAAGACTTCTGTTATTTTGGAGGCTGAATTAGACATCTAACGTCACTTGCTCAGAAAAGAAGCTTCAAGTATCGTCTTGGATACCTGGTAAAGAATGCAACAGCCTTGAGGGATTGTACTGCAAGCAAACCAAGGTCATTCTCCTCCTTCGCTTTCCCAGTTTTAGCAGCGTTCTTGTATAGCATCTGTTTCAAATCGTTTGTCACTTCTATATCTCGATATCTTGATTATTTATCTCGCTCAACTACGTCCAGCATCGTCTTGGACTGTAACGCTTTACAATGGCTTCCAATGACTACTCTGCGGCCAAGTTGGTATCCCAGTATGATGTTACTGGATGGAATTATCGAAAGAGCAGTGTCCGTGATGCTTCTTTCTTTGTGGGAGACCAGCAGCGAGACGTCTAGAGATATGTACTTGGCCTCTGATCTAGAACCGTCTTTCAAGTCCTGAGACAGAAGTTGGAGCTCACGATGGACTCTTGGTAGTAAAGAACTCTGCTAATCCAGGTATTTTTCAGCCATGATCTGAGAAGATGAATACCATTCTGTGTCAGGGGATACAATTTAAGTCTTCTTTATTATCTTTCCTTCCTTGAGTAGCCGTGATGTGTCTGCCCACGTTGGCAAATTATCCGACTGCAACTTTCTGAGCTTATCTAACTTTTTTGATCAAGCAGATTCAAGAATTTACTCTAACGGAATTAATCAAGTAGTAGCTAATTCATAGAGTATAGATAAATTCAGGATTCTCCTTATCCGTCAAATCCAACCACCTATCCAATAATTAGTCAGAATATCATCTCTCATACACAGGGGCGCTACACTTACTCAGAGTTCTCTTGTGTTACATATCCCGGTTGTGCTCTAAGGGCTGCCTTCTTTTGATTCATCCGTCTACAATACCACCAGATAAAGATGACATCTATCATGCAAAGGACATAGCAGACAAGAATGGTGACTTTAGCCGGTATAAAACCAGGTGCATCCGCCGGACGAAAGGTTTGAGGGCCTTGCATCTCAATTGGTCAGTTGGACTGTTACCATGCAAGTTTTGGAGGAGCACAGATATACATACCAATGATGTTGCCGGCACAGTAGAAGATCAGGTACATGGCAGCTACGGTGGTCTTCTTGGTGTATCCGGCAATATTAGAAGAAATTAGACTCAATAGTGCCACGAATGGTGTCGTCCCAGCTAGAGTCAAGTAGTAACCGACAAGCTTACCCGCCTTTGCAGCATCAGGCAATGCAACAAGCAGGATGGCTCCCAATACTGCCAAACTCAGTCCACCAAGTGATACCAAGAGTCGATTTTTGTATTTATCGCCATAGTAACCACTAATTAACAAGCTGACAACCTGAACGGCACCGGCGGGAGTTCCAAGAAGCAGAGATTGTGTGGGACTGTAGCCAAACGAGACGATCTAAGGTAGTCACATTAGTCAAAGATTGAACCATACCTCCCCTGGGTGCCACTTACGAGCTGACTAAAGAAGTTGCTGATGCCCCCATTGGGTATGTTGGAAGCAATGCTGTAGAAAGCAAATGCCCAGGCTAAGGGGTCCATAAGGGCCTCCTTGAATTGATACGTCTTGAAATGCTTGTTGCCGATTCCCTGCTGGTTGACTCTAACTCTTGCTACGGCGAGAACTCGGTCAGTCTCACTAAGCCATCTCGACTTGAGTTGATTGTCCGGTACGACGATCAGAAAGATGATGCCAAGACAAAAAGTGAGTGACCCTGTGAGGATGAAGAGAATCCTCCAAGGTTGAATAGTGTAGATGTCCCTCTGGCCACCAACAGCGATGCCGTAGGCGATGACACCGCCGAAGATCTGGGCAAAGCCATTGAAACTGAACCACAGTCCTGTTCTGGACCCCTGTTCAGACCTTTTGTACCATTGGGATGTGATGAGAGCCCAACCCGGAGTTACCGCTGATTCGAAAGCGCCGAGGAGGAATCGAATGATGGCGGCGCCCTTGAAATCGTGAACAACGGCGAATAGGGCAAGAGTCACGCCCCAGCAGATAACGCAGAACCCCGAATATTTGGCAATTGGCAATCTCTGCAGCAGACGTACTGTAGGCCATTCCCATGTAAGATACCCGAAGTAGAAGAGCGACGCTAACCACTGGTAGTTGTCTCCTACCAGGTGGATGTCTTCCTTCAGTCCCATGATGCTGGCGTATGAAAGCGTTGTTTTGTCCAGGTAGTTCATGCAATATACCGCGCACATTATAGGTAGGATATGTCGGTCGATCTTGCGGAGTAGTCGTCTGTTGGTATCCTCGTCAACGTCCACAATCTGGCCGTCTTGAAATGCTGCCATTGCTTCATCTCCATCGTGGACGCCAATGGCCTCATGCTTCCCAACATCAACATCATCCACGGTCTCATGCTTCTCAACATCAGCCCCATTATTGATTGCGCTGTCTTTCGCTTCTGTCGTATGCATGATGTCTGTCATTTCTTCTGATTCTGAAGCGAGAGGTGTCGCATTGGCATGTTCATGGTGGCCAAAATGGGACTTATATAGATATGTCCACAGGACCGTCGTTCAGTATCTGAATAGTTAAGCCATCAATATTAACCCCTCCCCAATTTAGAGTTGTAAAGGGCGGTTCGTTCAGTACGTCCATGCTCTGTTAAGCTTAGAGTAAGCTCTATACTAGCATGATTAAAAGCTGTGGCGTGTGCCACCTCCTCGTCAGCGTTGCCCAACTCCACCCAATTTGCCGACCATCGCTTCCCCGTGAGATTCCAAGGGACTAGTCTGGGGTAAAGTCACTCTCCACTACCCCACGAGATACTAGCTTGGAAATTCAAGGGTCTGACTGAATCGCTGCTGTCATATCGAGAACTGTTCGAAACCTCCTGATGTCAAATAAGCCTGGAAATCTAAGCGTTCCCCTTTCCGTTCTTCTTCCGCAACGAAAGACTCAACAAAAACCGCTGCCCTTGCGTAATTCTTGCCGAATTTCCCGAGCGCACGCAGCCGAGCGATTAACCACTCCCTGTGGAGGAGATCATCGGTTTCGAGTATCGCTATGAAGAGTGGCCAAGCGATCCGCAGCATAGCCTCATCCCCCTCAAGTTTGAAGGCTTGGTATGCTAATTTCATAATCATCTTTAACGATGCCATCCGCCTGTCCGGAGAGGATCGTCGGGGATCCGCACATCTTACGTAGTAAAGTATTGCAGCATGGTAGTGAGGGACAATGAACCGAAGATTCTTGATAACGCGGAGACTATTGTCCGTCTCGACGGTTATTTTGCTCGCCAGTAGGAAAGTCTCGACATATGTTTCAGCTATTTCCTGAAAGGCCAGCTCAATGACGTCTTCACATTTCTCGGCGGCGGTTGAAACTTGCTTCCTCAGGCTATCCAATCTTGAGGCCATATATCTGACCTGAAAGCAAGAGCCGTACAATAAGAATATGTCGTGGTTGCTGATGTCATCCATCAGTTCCTGTATCGGATAATCGTCTCCCCATACTCTGCAAAACAACGGATTTGAGTACTTTGCTACTTCAGTGAAGCTTCGGAAGAGACTGGTTTGCAATCGAGAATCACATCCATCACAGATGTGAGCATGCTCTTCAAGTAAGCCATGGAGTGACGCGTTAAAGTCTCCTCCAAATCCAGTTGAAGCGGCTCCAGCATCAAGGAGCGATATCCAAATCAGCATTCGTGCAGAAAAGAGAGAAAGGGTGTGCATGCGTCTCTGAGAAGAATCGAGTTCCATGGTGTTGGCAGAGGAAGGGATATGGTGGTTTGCGTCTGCCGGAAGAGTTAGGGCTTGCCTGGCCTCACTCTGTACTATTGTTGCAAGTCCTTTCAGATGGCTAGATAGACCAACACCGTTGCCATCACCAAACTTCTGCTCATAGGTCAACATGAGCCAGATACTGGCTAGGATGGTGTCAAGCCCAGTGACAGCATCGGCTCCATTTACAAAATCGGCCAATTGACTCAGGGCTGCCGAATAATGCAGGATAGAGATATCGTCGTCCTTGACATCAGTTTGGCCGTTATTTTGAAGACAGAGCATTTCTCGTCTCGCAACCGAAACGGCCATGTGCATTGCGAGTTCGGACTTGGTTGCAATATTGTATATGACCGAGATGACATTGTATTGAGGGTTTTTGGTATGTTGATGTCTGGAAAATGTGGTCCGAAAATATTGGATAGCTTCCCGCTCTTGAAGCCCCAATGTCAAAGAACAGGCAGCAGGGATATGTGGAGGGCTCGGGGAGTAGTGACAGAGATCACCTGTACCCATGTTGGGGACAATTACTTGTGAGGAGTTGTCGGTCCCTTCCTCGGAGGATCGAGTGTCTGCTTCCTGACTCTCACTCTCACCCGGGGCAATCCCTGACTCTTCCTGTGGTTCCTGTGTAGCTGCTTTTGTTCTTCTCCGAACATACGGTTTTCTTGACCTTGGCTGATAGTCGCAGAACAAGTGCAATCGACTACATCTGCCACAAACAGGTTGTTGTTCATCGCATTTGACTTTCTTGCCTCTGCATGTCCAACAACCAGCAACGGACCGTCGTGAATGCCGACCGGAAGCCGCTGCAGAAGGATCTCGCCCTTGCGGCATTGCTGAGGCTTACTGTGCCGATGGAAGCACAAGATGAAATCTCGCAGGTTCAAATTTCGCGAGGGGTTTTTGCTGGGGATGGGTATGAGAAACGCAGCCGTCTGACCGAAACGCTGTCGATTAAAGACATGGAGGCATAGAAGTCTATTGGCCATGAGTATCGGAAGAAAGGGATCTGCGGGGGGGAGAAGAGCTGAATGTGCTGAATTTGCCGGTCGGCTAATTCAGCCTCCTTCACAAAGATCGTGGTCTCTGTGCCACATCCCTTCTTTACCTAAAACCCTCAAGCGCGATCTCACTTGCATGCTATTACCTTGTTATTCTTATCTTTTGATGTCCCTCTCATGAAACAAGGGGGCAGAATGTTTCCAAAAATAAGCAGTTGTGGACTTGGGATTCAAGGTGTTATTCTCATAGAACCAGCATTGACAGCGTCTCCGGATGTTATTGGCATAGAAATGTAAGAAGCACCGTATTTCTTTCCTTGCGGCTCAAGAATGAGACTACACTACTCATGCAATCATCTCCAAATCGCTCCCCGCAGTCCCAACCACTTCAAATGTCATCTTAACGCCACTGGGGTATGATAGCTTACGCCGCTTGTCCGAGAACCGACCAGTACGAAATGCTTCAATAGTTCCAGACGCTAGGCTATATGGATGTTCCACGTAGAAATATACACATTGCCTGCAGTATTTCCATCCCATCATGCTCCAGATTGAGCTTTGTCAGCGCATAACCATACAGCTCTTGTTCCATCAAGGCCTCCTCGTATCTTTGATCTAGCCAAGATTTTGAGATTCTTGAATCGAATTCTGGATGTCCCTGGATCGTGAGAACTCTCCCCGGCTGGAACATCATCTGAACCTTGCAGGAACAGCTTGAAGCAATAACATCGATGTTTGGAGGAACTTCAACCACAGCATCTCTATGCATCTGGTGAACCATCTAACAATTAAGCAAAGGCGTTAGTATAATCTGCGTATTTCATATCTACGAAGAACCTACCAGAGCATTCCTTCCGAAAAGCTTTTGGCCTATGGATGTCACGTCCATTTTGCAAACACCGAGTTCCCACCCTGCTGGGTTACGCGATATCTTGCCACCCAGAGCCCGTGCAATTATTTGATGACCATAGCACACCCCAATCATAGGTATGTTCATTATATATGCCATCTGAACTACGCGTATCAAAGATGTCACCCATGGGTCGTCATCAGAGGCTGTGTACTCTTGAAACTAACTTGTTAGTACTCACGGCACTATTGGAGGAGATGCTTCTTACTGCTTCCTAGTAAAAGAAGACCATGGATTTCGTTCCACGGAGGCAGAACGTCTTCTTCGAAGACGCTCCGTTTTATGATTTTCAAGGTTGGCGACGCAGTTGGATGATCATACCAACATTTGTGTAGACAATTGGAAATAATATCGCCGTATGTGCCGTAGATATCGAGAATCTCATCAGCGGGCAATTCGAATTCCAGAACAAGAAGGTTGAAAGTTGTGTCCATCTTCCTCTGTAATGAGGGTAGTGGGAAATTCGGTTATTTCCCCTTCGAAGTTTCTGATGACTCCATCTAGAGTGGTTGACAACCTCTGATGGAGGCAGCATGGTATTTATGTTGAATGTGTTAGTCGGCTCGGCCATATTGAGAAATCGTCAAATCCAAATAATAAATTAGGCCATTCTGTGGGTTTCTTCAGGTTGCTATAATAGAACTTGGTCCATTTTCATTTTCATTACGCTCATTAATCCACATCATTTGTCACGGGAGCATCCAAGTAACTGACGAGACCGATCGAGAACTTCAGGTAGTCCAACCCTTGCCTATAATAAATCACCAGCTCAATTTATAGTCGGCGCGTCTGCCTACTGTAGGGTTTGAGTGTTCTGCAGATACTAGTTGGAGCCTGTACTGCAGAGACGGGGAAGACGTCCACATATCTGCATATGCGTGGACAGCCTAACATCTCTAGATTTACCTGTATATGCAAATTCTAGCAAGCAAATGTCAAAAGGCATAAACCCAAGTTCCTCAATAGGCAGTAAAGGCTCATTATCTTATCCAAGAAATTTACTAATATCCTGGGTTTCATTAGTCAAGGTCGGCGACCTTAAGATTAACAAAGCGACAAGTCGCCATAAATCAAGAGGAACTGTATATGGCAAGAATTATTTTCTTGAGTGGCGAATAGCTGCGAACGCCAAAGGAACTTGATAACAAAATACTTGCATATGTAGCCATCAAGCGATACTCCCTTGGTGATTCTATCATTTACTCTCTGATAGTACATGTAGACATATTCAAGGAAATTCCCGCTACTTTGCGATAGCAGAGATACTCTCATAGATTCCAACTATCCTCCTATAGTACAGATAGCTATCGCTACCATCTTTTAGTAGACAGATGTAGACGTAGTATATAATAGTATTGTTAATCACTTGCGGAGTATATAGCTAAAGCTCCCCAATATTTACTACCAAGTCCACAAGGATACGTTTTTATACTCATAGACATACAAATCAAAATCGTGTTTATAATGAATCCACTGGCTTTAACGAACGTCTTCATCAGTAATTTCAGTTTGAGTAGAGGACTTGGGCACATAATAACCCATAAGCGATTTTCACTCCGCTCTAGCATACTTAGATATCCCCATCTACCTCCTGGTGAGAAAATAATTACTGTCCGATCCAATAAAGCAATTGTCCACCAAGCAACTCTCCTCCAAGCGACTCTCCACCTACGCTCTTAATCATCCAAATCTTGGAAAGCATGAATTTTTAAGTCAACAGCCGAATTTGCCGAGTAAACTAGAAAAGTCGGGCTTGAACTTGCCGACGGTCGGAAGATTGACTCTTTACTAGAAAGTAAGCATAGCCAAGTACCAACTAGCCGGTTGAAATACGACTAAATTTGCTAACACTTAGGGCATTAGCCAAAGGCGCTATATGATTCAAAGGCTACAAGTTGATCGATATTGAGGTCAGCCAATTGAAACGTACCACGCTCTGTTGAGCAATCCCTTCGGGACTCAGCTTTCTATGGTTTGTATGGCGAGTGTACTTATATAAACCAGAAATATCCCATGGATTGAGAACTAAAATCTCCTCAGTACTCGTCTCATTACCTCTCATCTTATATTCACAATCTTGTTAATACTAAAGCACATCTTTGACAAACCCTCCCACAGTCAATATGGTCCGTCTTAAATCCAATGATCCCATAGCTGAAGATACCGTGAAGCGGCTACTCAATAACTCACACGATGCCATCGACGCCGCTGGCCAAGACCTGCGAGCACTCAATAAAGCTATCCATGATAACCCGGAATTAGGTTACCAAGAATTCTACGCTGTAGAGACAATATCTTCGTTCCTACAAAAACATGGGTATACTGTCACCAAGCAAGCATATGGTTTGGAGACATCTTTCATGGCCGAGATTGGCTCAGGTGGCTCTCTCGTGATCATATGTATTGAGTATGATGCGTTACCTGACATTGGCCATGCTTGTGGCCATAACTTGATTACAACTTCTTCGATGGCAGCTTTCCTTGGAGCCGCAAAAGTGCTTCAGTCAGAAGGCTTTCCGGGAAGAGTACGGATTTTGGGCACACCTGCGGAAGAAGGTGGAGGAGGAAAAGTCAAACTGATCGAAGCCGGTGCCTTCGATGACGAAGACATTGCCGCTGCCATCATGGCCCATCCGTTGGCGGCGCATCAGTTCGCAGAGGGATACGATGGGCTCGCCGGCTTGAAGTTTATTGCCTCGCAAAAGTTCGAGGTAGAGTTTCGTGGCCGATCTGCTCACGCCGCGGGTGAGCCATGGAATGGTGTTAATGCACTTGACGCTGCAGTGATGGCATACAACGGCATTTCCATGCTGCGGCAGCAGATGAGACCAGACGAACGAGTTCACGGAGTCATCAACGACGGAGGCACGGCACCTAATGTTATCGCCAACTACACTCGGATGACCTGGCTTGTCCGCGGTCCATCGGCGAAACGAAGCGAGACGCTTTTGAAGAAAGTACAGCAGTCGTTTAATGCTGCTGCATTGAGCACAGGCTGCGAGTACAACATTATTCCGTACGTTTCATCTGGTGTCTATGTGATACTTATAAAAATTGCTCACTCTGTCGACAGGGGCCCGACTTATGAAGATCTAAGAGTCAACGACGCAATATGCCAACAGTATGCTGATGATATGTTGTCTATCGGGGAGAAGATCCTGGTCAAGGATGACAACTCGTACACTGCATCGACTGACATGGGTGACATAGCCTTCTTCCCATCTAAAAGTCCACTGTGGAACTGACTCATAATAGGAAGCGTTTCTTACAAAGTCCCAAGCTTTCACGGAGCATTCCCTATCCCTACAGACCAAGGTGTATCGCTACATCATCCACGATTTGCAGACCATGCAGGAAGCGACAGTGCCCATGAAGCAGCCATAAAATGTGGAAAGGGGATGGCAATGTTAACAATCCGTTTACTGACAAACCCATGCCTTGTAGAGGCCGCAAGAAAAGACTTTAACCAGCTAGTTGAGGTATGAAAACTTTTGAGATTAGAGAAAAGAAATGTGGCCCCAAGTAGGGCTTGCAAATCTGCGGTGCTTCTCACCTATTCATATTTGACTTGAGTTAAGCCCCGATAAAGAAATCCTTTCGCGACCCAAATACATGTTGAAGCTTTTTTGGAGACGATCAGAAAATGTTTCAGCCTCTGCGAAGAAGCACAAAGGCCGGAGTGGGCGTCGAATGGCAATTGTTCAGAAAAGAGGCTTCTAGTATCACTTTAGACACCTAGTAAAGAATCTCAAAATTGAGACACTTTCAATCTATACTCTTTTGTTTTTGAAGATGAACTATAGTAAAAAAAAAAGTCGTAAACAAGAGGGCACTACCGCTGACACTGAAGAAGAGTGAGGCTGGCACAATTTTTAATCCAGTTGACGCCGAGGGGATTTAACAGTACTAACCCAAAGACAGAGAGTATCCAAGATAATTTCTGCAGGTTGGTGGCGTGACAAGTTGAATCCGTATAGATGGTTTAGTGAAAGGAATTATCTCGTCGTTAGCGGTTTCGACGAGGCAAGATGTGAGTGATGTAGCTAAGACTGTCTTGGACATTTCGAAGCCACGTCTGTCTCGATTACTTTAGGGTAAGCATTTGATCGCCCATGTTCGTTTTACTCATTGATGAGCTCGTGAATTATATCTCCCTGTGCATGAACCGAAGTCAAGATCCGTGTGCATTTGGCTTTCATCGATTAGACCTCAAAAGACCGATACGAGGCGATGATGCTAAGGGTACCAATTATTCAACGCAGTTGCTTCTCGCACAGGAGCACAGACGCGCGAACTCGGACGGATGTCCCTCTGTCGAGGAGAACCGGTCGTCATATTGTCAAAGAGGAGCGTTGGGGGAGCCGTCCTAACGTCGGGCCTCGCGACTTCAACGTCCAATCTTCATATCGGCAGACTATTCCTTAAGGCGGAGGTAGGTTCCTTGGTTGTGTCAGGACTGAGGTGCGGCCACCACTCGGGTGTGGATGACCCCTACGAATCTTAGTGTTTCATTCCCCAGATGAAAGAGATGTATTCTATCCCGTGTTAATGGGTAGTGATTGAACTTATTGTTAGTAGTGGATGATATCAAAACTATCGCTAGTAGAAGAGAGTAGAAGATACTGTCGTTAGTAGAAAATAGTAGAGGATACTATAGCTAGTAGAAGAGAGCAGAGGATACTATAGTTAGTAGAAGAAAGTAGGGATACTATTGCTCCATCGTTACAGACTTTGAACGTGACTGTCTGTCTTAACCCATCTTGATGTGGCTGCTTTATTGTTGATTGTTGTTGGGCTTGTTGTTGCTGGGTTAGATCTTCAAAGCTGGACCATTACTCACAGAACGTCCAAGATACAGGCATTGTGCACATCATTATCATTTAGGGTTACTATGTACATATTAAAGTAATTTTCATGGTCAACACCATACTGTTTCTCTTTTCTTCTCCAGAGGCCGTGACTCTCACGATGCCTCTTCATCCTCATTATTCTTAAACGGGTACTTAATGAGCCTTGCAGCCAGAGGTAATGGTGGCAGTGGCGAAAGTGGTGGTGGCAGTGGCGCACACGCATCCCTGGCCGGAAATGCTGGTGATGGGAGGGGACTTGCAGGTGGGCTCGCTGGTGAAGGAGGCGTAGGTGCTGGTGGGCTCGACGGTGGGCTCAACCAGCTCGGCCTTGACAAGGACGGGGATGATCTGGCCGGTGGACAGGCTGAAGGAGCGGTGGTTCAACACGGTGAGGATGGCGCCAATCTCGCCAGAGTGGCTGGTGATGCTGAGCCAGGTGTTGTCGTCGTGGGAGAAGACGTCGTCGATGACAATCTTGCTACGGGCGACCTGGTGAGCAGAGGTCTCGCCCTTGTCTTGGGCGCCCTCCCAGAGCTCGTCATCCTCTGTAAATCCCGCCTCGAACTGGAAGTTGGGAGCAAAAGCGTGGATCTGAGTCTTAGTGGAGCGGCGGTCGCAAGTGTGGATGCTGATGCTCTCACGGAAAAGCTCCTTGATGGTGGGTTTGAAGGGGTGAGGCAGCTTCAGGCTGCCAAAGGTGAGCTGGGCCGTCTGGAGGCATCGTCGGAGAGGCGAGCTGTAGTACGACTCAAAGTAGGGGAGACCGTCGGCGAAGCGAGACTTGAAGTAGGCGTTGGCCTTTGTGGTCTGGGCAATGCCGTTGTTAGTCAGCTCGGCGTCAGCCCAGGTAGCGGTGCTGTTGCCATTCTGCTCAGCCCAGTAGCACTGCGTGACAGTTAGCAACCATGTCGATGCCTGGCATGAGTGGCTCAAAGCTGTTTTAATAAGACTATACTCACGTTCCAGGCGGGGGTGCCGTAAAAGGTCTCGGCGGCGTTGTGCCATCCCTCGCCGTGGCGACCCATGAAGAGCACCTTGTAAGTGGTCTGGTCCTTCTTGTTCTTCTTGCAGTCGTCGTTGAGAGACTCGACGTAGTTGGCGAAGCGCTGCCACTGGGTCTTCTTGTGGCGAGGGTCGAACTTGGCATCAGTGGGGTAAGTCCTGTTGAGAAGACCAAAGTTGAAGTTGGCCTATGAATGTCAAGTGTGAGTCGAGGTGATCCAAGCAATTCATCCTCTCTTTGGCATACGTACATAGTCAAAGGTGTTGGGGTCGGTGTTGGCATCGTCCTGGAGGAAGAAGCCCGGGACGGAAGTGTACTTGATCTCGTCACAGTCGGAAACTTCCTTCCAGGCCATGGCGCCGGGGGCGAGCGCCAGGGCAACAGACAGCATGGAGGCCTTCATCTTGACGGTGCTTGAGATGAAGATGAAGATGAGGATGCAGGTGACGATGCAGATCCAGATGCTCAGACTTGCTTGGTTGCGACGGGGAACAGGCGACCTGGCGAGCGAAGAAGACGTCAATGCGCCGACGGGCGAACGCGACGACTTAAGTATCGTGGTGACTTTCCTAGACATGCTGAAAATGTAACCGTCGCCAGGGCTGTTGCTGCAACCATGAAGTCATATGGAGCCTGTCAATGCTACTCTGGGGCCTTGTCAGCAATTGGGCCGATGCGCCGTGTCTAGCGTGCTGTCTTCGGTGTCGAGAGAAGAACGGCCGTGGGTTCGACAGCAGGTGAAGCCCCATGCAAGCCCATGTCTTCTCCAATCGATCGACAACGTGGCGGGCCAATCCGGGGACTAGAGGCTTCAAGCCGTCTGGGAGCGCACGTGGAAGCGCACCTTGGCAGCGTTTTCAGGCGATTGCTGGGTTGGCCGATGGTTCCTGGATCTGGCAGAGGAGTATCGCGTTGCTGCTAGCACGATTGAGGCCGTGTATCCGTTGTGCTAGGACTAAATCGTGAAGTTGACAAAAGGACCAGGCTCAAAGTTTTGTTGGATGAGCATGGCGATGCGGGATGTCGATGCTTGTGCTCACATGGTCGGTGAGACCATAGTGGGACGCTGCGATTTACAATTTGCCTCTGTAGGTAAAAGCGCCTAGCAGGGGACTATCGAGATGGATTCGTGCAGCATGGTAGAGCAGCGATTTCGGTGATGCTCAGTGATGAAGAGGATGAAGAGGAGCAAAAAGATGAGAAGAAGGTGAATGAAGTCAGAATGACTTGTAAACTGGTATAGGGCAGCCAATTCTAAGGTTTAAGGTTAACAGAATGCCGCAACTCTCTTCACGTGCTAGCGCCCGTCGCTGGAGGCGCCTTTAGCTGGACGAACAGCCCCCAAAAGGGCTCCAGTAGGGCTCCAGTAGGGCTCCAGCAGAGGCTCCAGCAGTGCTAAGGCCGCGAACGAATGCGATAAGATAGCAATCAGTGAATGTCACCTTCATTTCCCCGCAGTCGCTGCAGAACCCCTGAGACACGTTGAGCTCAAGCTTCCTCCAACAAACGCCAGCTCCGTCTTCGCAGCTGTCCAACGGCGCCAGCGACACTTGATATCGAATCGACGTCTCTTCAGCTGGAACAAGTAGCTGCGCAATTTTATTTTGCATTAGCTCAGCGCCCGACCCTCTCTCTACTAGATTCTCAACCCCCCACGTTCCGCCTGTCGCAACATGAGCGCCTCCAGCTTGAACCAGGACGACCTCGAGCAGCCTCAGGGCGAGCCCGCGCCTGAGCTCCTCGACGGTCGCATCTGGGTCGACGGCTGCTGGGACTTCTTCCACCATGGTTAGACCACCGCTAGTTTCCAATTGACCCACGGGAGCATCTTGCTAATGAGTTTGGGCGTCACTGTCAGGCCACGCCGGCGCAATGGTCCAGGCCAGACAGCTTGGCGACGAGCTATACGTCGGCGTCCATTCCGATGAGGCGATCCTTGCCAACAAAGGCCCGACAGTCATGAACCTTGAGGAGCGGTATGTTTATGGGACGAGAAAAGAAGAAGTGCCAAAAGAGAGGCGCAATGGCTGACTAGCAGAATGCAAAAACAGTCTCGCCGCCACAGATGCCTGTCGTTGGGTTACCAAGTCGGTCGGATACGCCCCCTACGTGACGCAACTCCCTTATATCTCGCACTACGGCTGTCGATACGTTGTTCACGGCGACGACATTACCTCGGACAGCGATGGAAACGACTGCTACCGCTTTGTCAAGGAGGCTGGCCGCTTCAAGGTCGTCAAGCGATCGCCCGGCATCTCCACCACCGATCTCGTTGGCCGCATGCTGCTGTGCACTAAGACGCATTTCATCAAATCGCTAAAGAAGACGCTGGCTGGACAGGAAGGCATGGGCACTGAGGAGGAGCGCAAAGCCCAGTCTGAGGCGATGCTCGAGAGATTCAAGCTATACGCGACGGACGAAACAGCCAAGAACCCCGGTGTCGATGTCTGGTTCTGGAATTCAGAGACGCCAGAAAAGTTGGGTTCTAGCGAGGGAGATCGTGGATCCTACGAGAGCTTTCTGAAGGGGCCTGGGCCGAAACCTGGCCAGCGTGTGGTCTACGTCGACGGTGGCTTCGATCTCTTCTCTAGCGGCCACATTGCTTTTCTGTGTAAGGTGCTAGAAGAAGAAGACAAGCTCGCGCGGGAGGCGGACTGGTTCTCCGAAGAGGCTACGGAGAAGAGAAAGAGCGTCAACGGCGGAAAGGACTACGGCCCGGCATACGTGGTGGCCGGAGTTCACGAGGACAGAGTCATCAACGAGTGGAAGGGGGTAAACTACCCCATCATGAACATTTACGAGCGTGGACTCTGCGTTCTCCAATGCAAGGTAAGCCTTTGCCCATCACCATCACTCCGGACGCCGACACTAAGAACTGACGCCTTGTTATAGTATATCAATGCCGCTGTGTTCGGGGCTCCGTTTACGCCGACCAAGAGCTATCTCACAGATATGCCGTGGGGCATCCCCGACGCGGTCTACCACGGTCCGACGGCGTTCATGCCCCTGACATACGATCCGTACACGGCGCCAAAGGAGATGGGCATCTACCGGCAGATTGGCGAGCACACCTTCTCGCACGTCAACGCGGGGGAGATTGTGCAGCGAATCATGAAGAGCCGCGACATGTACGAGGCGCGGCAGCGGGCCAAGGGCGTCAAGGCCGAGGTAGAAGCAGCGGCGAGGGCGCGAGAGATGATGGAGGAGGAACAGCGCAAGAAGGAGGCCGAGAGGGGCGTCATGTCAAGCTGAGAGGAGCCATGTTTTTTGCGTTGAAAGCACGAAAGCAGGCGATGGGATGTGATTTTGCTGATTTTGGAGTTTTTGGATACGTACAGACAAGAGTCTTCAACAGGCCGCGGAGAGACCCAAAAGTAGAGGACACACAGAGAAGATAAAAGTACCTAATAGAGTTGAGTTTGCATCATAGTCGGTTGTTTTCTTACTACACTCGGCTCGTCGAATTGGGTGACACGGAGACTCAGCTGGGGAAGCTTAGATGCCAAGACAGTAGGGGGAAAAGCTGAAGCAGATGAAACGGATGGCGCTCAATACCTATTCTGTGGTTGGCTTTTCCCATCGCCATGGCTTTCTGACCACCTGCTTATGCCCTCTCGCCCCGTGCGTGCGATGACATGCTGTAATTGTTATGTTAAAAGATGCGGCGGACCATTGATGGATGATCTCATAGCTAACCTAATTGTCATACCAACACAAGGGAGGTTGCGTAACTGGCTGGCGGCTATCGACGGCGCAAACGCAACTAAACCCAGGGGCTGAGAAATTCCGCTGCATGGTGGGGGGATTGGAGGGATGCGATGCACGTTTATGCGCTGCAGAGCCGGATCGGAGCTGCTGATAAGAGAAAAAACAACGGAGGGAGGATTTTGCTGAGAAAGCAATTACTACTAGAAAGTGTCATGGGATGCTGTTTGTCTGGGATCGGGGATCGGAATTGGAGATGTTGGATTGTTTTCTTGAACAACTGATTACGCAATCGATCTGGATCTGACAATTGGACGTTTTCTCTCGTCTTCTCCATTTCTCCATTGATAATGCAATGCAACTGTTTAAACAGGCGCGCCCTTTCCCCCGCATTGCTTGTCAAAACGACATCTCGGATCGGAGAGTTTCGTATCTATGGCCATTGTGTTTAATAGATTAACCGTTCTTACAGAATGCATTCAGTACCTTGATGGTGAGATGATACCGAGTTAGATCGCGGCTTATCACTTCTCAAGCTCCCTCTTCTGGATGTGCCGCGAAAGAAGCGGGGCGGAGCATTTCCGCTCTCCGGAACGTGGAGTCGGGTCTTCGGTATCGGCGGCTTGGTCTCCGCTTTGGCGGGTTTGCGTGCTGGACGGTTCAATCAGTTTGAATCCAATTCATCCAGTCGAACCGCTGCAATTGGCATCACGGGGTGCATCAATTGAAGCAGCATCCATGCAGCACCATAAGCAATTCCAACTAGAAGCTACCTGTAGTAATTTTAAAATTACGTACAAACTCCCCGCCGGCTACAGAAACCAAAAGCCAACTGGACGATACAAAGCGCTGGGCTTGTCACCCGGGTTCGGCACAGGGCGGTGCGGGCAGACACGGATTAAGAATTTACAAGTGAGCTGCTGAGCGAAACAAACAAGCTTCGGCCGCCGAACTGGTCACCTGCCCTCTTTTGCCCAGCCAACCAGATCCGCCATCCCTTTTCTCACTGGCTATTTTCAGGCATATCACGATGGTCCATGTTATCTCTTTTTATTCTTATTTCCGTTGGGTTGGCGTCTTGGTTTTCCTTTTGGCGGTGTTGGTTGGCTTACTGGCGGGACAGCTTCAGTGCAACCTCTCCTCCTGCTTATAGTGCCCCGAGGTATTACTGCAGCACAGCACAGCATAGATGAAAGAGTAACACATCAATCTATACAGTATTAGCACCAAATAGTAATCTCCAGTGTCAGAGCCTCCAAAAGCCGAATCCAGCTCCCCAGATCCGCTACTCACTAGTAACTAGCAAGGCCAAGACGCCTACATGAACACCTATCAATTTTTTTTTTTTCTTCTCTCCGGCCCTAGTTAATTCCTATCGCTGCTGCCGTTTGCCTCCCTCGGTTCCATTTCTTTTCCTTCTAGCGCCGCTCTTGTGCGAAGTGACATGGAAGCGACCCAAGAGTGACCCCACTTTACGCCGTGTGCCGAGTACGCTCCTTGAGTAGCCGCTGTCCAACGTCGAGGTACTCTGTCGTTCGTCGCGCTTTTTTTTTGTGGTCCCCCGGCGGGATAAGAACCTTTTTTTTCCTTTTTTAAACAGCCACTCTTTTGCTCTGGTTGTTGGTGAGACAGTACCAGCTGAGACAATCTTCTTTGTATATCTGCCCTTTTTCATCATCGTAATATTGACGCACTTGAGTAAGATTCTCACCCTTCTCAAAAGGAGCATCTTTCACTGCAAGAAACCAAATCTCTTGGGATCCCTAAATTAAGCCAGACGTACTCCGTACAGGACCCAGTTACAACCGTGGAGTATCCTCTCTCCAATCGCCTCCAATCGTCTCCAACTTTGGCGTCAGATAGTACATCGAGCCGCCAATTTTTTTTTCTCTTTTGAGTCATTCTCCATTCGACGTTTGACCCGCCATCGGAGCCTTGTCTTGCCGACTTTCCTCTTAACTCCCGGGCTTCCCTTCCAAACTTTTAATCTTCCACCACAATTTCTTTTCTCTTCTCTTCTTCTTCTTCTTTTCTTTACTGAAAAGGAAATCCAATCATTCATCCTCCTCTCACTTCTACAACATCCTCATCCGTCACAATGGCTCCCTCTGCTATCCCATCCCAGGATGTCGACCTGACCGCCGCCAACATCCAGGTCAAGGAGGCCACCCAGCCCGTCAAGCCCAGCAATGGAACTACTCCTGCTCCCCTCGATGCCTCCAAGCTCACCTACACCTACACCAAGAACCCTCAGCCCGTGCTAGATGATGCTACTGCCAACTCCCTTTCCCAGACCATCTGCACCGACCACATGGTCACCGTCAACTGGACTGCCTCTGAGGGTTGGGCCACTCCCGAGCTCAAGCCCTACGGTCCCCTGAGCCTCATGCCCACTGCTTCGGTCCTCCACTATGCCACCGAGTGCTTCGAGGGTCTCAAGGCCTACCGTGGTTATGACGGAAAGCTGCGCGTCTTCCGTCCCGACTGCAACTGTGCCCGTATGCACCTCTCTGCCGGCCGTATCTCCCTGCCTCTGTTTGAGCCCGCCGAGCTGGAGAAGCTCATCATTGCCCTGCTGTCCGTCGATGGTCCCCGCTGGCTGCCCCGCGACCAGCCCGGCCGCTACCTGTACATCCGTCCCACCCTGATCGGAACCCAGTCCCAGCTCGGTGTCCAGGCTCCCAAGGAGGCCATGCTGTACATCATCGTCACCTACATGCCCAAGCTCGACAGCCCCCCCGGCGGCATGCGCCTGCACACCTCCCCCGAGGATATGGTCCGCGCCTGGGTCGGTGGCTTTGGCTATGCCAAGGTCGGTGCCAACTACGGCCCTAGTCTGGCTGCCACCTCCGAGGCCCGTAGCCGCGGCTACCACCAGATCCTGTGGCTGTATGGCAAGGACGGCGAGTGTACCGAGGCCGGCGCCAGCAACTTCTTTGTTGTCTGGAAGCGCAAGGACGGCAAGAAGGAGCTCATCACTGCTCCTCTGGACGACAAGCTGATCCTGGACGGAGTGACTCGCCGAAGCATCCTGGAGCTGGCTCGTGAGCGCCTGAGCGACGAGCTGGAGATTACTGAGCGCAAGTACACCATTGACGAGGTCATTGAGGCTGATGCCGAGGGACGCCTGATCGAGTCCTTTGCTGCTGGAACTGCCGTAAGTGCTAATTCTATGACTCCACAAGATTGTAGTCAAACTGAAGCTGACTTGTTATTTTAGTACTTTGTGTGCCCCATCTCGGCCATCCACCACCGCGGCAAGGACATCAACATCCCCATGGGCCCCGAGAACCAGCCCAACGTCTACACCTCCAAGATCAAGACTTGGATCGGTGACATTATGTACGGAAACGTCAACCACAAGTGGGGCGTTGTCATCCCTGAGAAGGAGCAGTAAACATCTCCGACGATCGAGAAGAAGCGATGACGTTGACGAGTATGAATTTTTGATTCGACCATTTTTACTACTATTATCTTTTTGGCACGGAAAATCTAGGGCCGTGTTTCTTTTCACGATGTACAGGGGAACCGGCGTTCAATGGCGAATGGGAGCATGTAGCGACATTGCTGTAGTCCTAACAAAAGGGGCAGCAAAGCGGCGGGGTGATTTGAAGCGCCGACTGGGGAAAATAGATAACATACATGTGTAGCTCCATGAGAAAAATAGACAATATTTGCTCAAATGCCGATGATCCACAAATGAAGTTTAATCTGCCCGCATGGCTTGCATCATCTTCATTGTCAGAGCTTGTATCCCCTCTTTGTACCCCTGTGATATAAGTTAGCGATTGTGGCTTCTTGAATAGCGCTGGACTCGAAGATACTGACCTCGTCTATATCTTCCAGGGCCTGAGCAGCCTCCGCAACGATTTGTTCAATCTCTTGCCTGAACCCAGTTTTCTTGAGATCATCCTCGTTATGGTGACCATGTTCTCTGGTTTGTGCCAGATTCCCTTCCATGTCCAGCAGTTCCTGGCGTAGCTTCTGTTCCAATTGAACGTTGTCTTGCCATTCACGCTCTAATTCGTGTAACTCACTTTCAGCCTTTCTGAGATCCTCTTTGACGTTTGCCAGATGGACCTCAATCGTGGCTCGAGGGAAATTCTTTGAGTGGCAGAGGGTTGTCGAAAGTGGATACGACAAGTTTGCGTATAGCTCGTCCATGTCCGCTGCCATCGAGGACGACATGGTGGCAAAGTCGGATATTTGAGAGGCTATCTCCTGTTGAGCTTCGGCGAGTTTGCTGGCGACTGAGGTATACAGTTCGACACCCTCTTGGGCAAAAGCCTCTGTGAATGGAGATGCTTAGTTGACGAAACAGACAAACACAAAGCTGTCGATTGTGGAGAGGATGGACCGAAGGCATACCTCTCAGTTGTTCCAATGCGTCTCCCTTAGCGGCCTTTTCTTCATGCGGCTTGCTTTTTGCAGTATCGTTGCTGAAATTGGCAAAGCATGCGCGAAAGAGGTCATTCGGACGAAGCTGCTCTTCCCGAGACGAGGATGAGGAGAATGGAGCTTTGGATGCAGAAAATAGTCCGGGACTACTTATGTGGGCGAAAAGTGTCGACGACGAGAGATCTTCGCCGGAGGAAAATTGGTTGGTCAAATGTTGCTCTTGGGGGAAGAGACGGTTCAGAAGAGACGATTTGTTCGGATGCGCCATGACCGAGAGAATTGTGGCAGAAGTCGGAATGGTAGAAGGGAAAATATGATGATGAGATAGAGAAAGAAAAAAAAAGAAAAGAATTGTGCGAAGGTGGAAAAAAGTGAATTGCAAAGAAGCGAGTGCCAGGCATGCTGGGAAGGAAGGAACTCCTAGGGTCCAACTCGGGTACAAAATGCATGTACCGATGGCAGGTATTTCTGGTCTTGAGTCGATCCCCGACATACAGCGGCAGTATAAACTGCAATTTCTCTTGTTGTTCGGAGAAATTATTTGCTGGGAGATATTCATGATGAAATAGAGACGGCTGATTTAGGGGCAGTAAATTCTTCAGCTTCTCAAATGATCCGGCGGCGGTACCTTATTCTTCATCCCGACTCTCTTTTGCTGTCAATCCAAGCTTTTCCTCGATCGCTTCCACAATCGTATCCACCGTCGCCATCGCTCCCTGGCCAACATCGCCACAAGCAAGTCCCTTCGAGATGGTCTGCAGCTCTTCGACCCAACCGTCGGCGCCGCCCATGAGCTCGTTGAGCAGCTTCAGGTTGCGCTTCGTAATAGGGTTTTGAAACATTGCCGTGTTCATGGCCGTGGCGACAAGAATCTTCTTCTTCTTTCCGTCTACAAAGCCGTCTGTATCCCAGGCTAGGATGGTGGAAGATAGTAGAGAATCGCTGATGCCGTGGACCATCTTGGCGAGTGTGTTTGCGCTGAGCGGAGCGATCACTGGAGTTGTGCTATTGTTAGTATGTGTCTTGTTGCATCTTTATATGACGTGAGTAGTCAGGAAACAACATGCCTAGCAGATCAGCCCCTGTGTAGACGAAACACGGTTAGCAGGTTTATTCATCAAGAGAGACAATGTTGAGTGACTTGCATTTTCTGAGCTCGATATGCAGAATCGGGGCTCCTCGAGTCCATGGCTGCACCCATTCAGACTCATCCGTGAATATTGCGTCGACGTTGGGATAGTTGCGAATGTCTGCGAGACTTGGCTGCTCCTCGGCCTGGCCTTGGAGGAATTCAGCCGCAGAGCTGGTGAGCACGAGTCGGATGGACAAGTTGGGATGCCGTGACAGGCCCTTGATGATGTTGGGGATCTTGATGGTCGCTACAGATCCGGATGCAGCCAGCAGGAGATGCACTTTGCCATCGCTGCGAGCTTGTGTAACCTCTTGCGCCGGGTTGATGGACATGGTGAAATGCTATAAGATGAAGGAACTGGGGGAGAGGTGAGATGCCTCTGCAGCACTATTTCTAGTTGTTTAGCTTGTAACAGTTGACAGAATATCTTCTTCGAATACTACGTGAAAAGAATCCCGATTATTGAGCCGCAACAATCTCTCTCCTTGTGGCAACAAAACGGCTCAGAGCTTGCATTAATATCGGCATGTGAGTTAAAGTGGTGAGATTTGTCACCGAGCCGATCTGCGGATTACCTTATCGGTGATTGGTCAGCCCCAGCAATTGCATCACCCCTCCAGAATTCGGCTCAATTCTAGTCATCAACGGCTCACTTTTTTTCTCGGCCCAGACTTTTTGGTTTACTTTCGCATTTGCAAGCAAGTCACATTCACAGCCATGTTCTCACGATCACTCGCCTCTGTAGGTCTCCCTTACACTCATCCATTCCACGATATCCATCCAATGCAAAAAGACAATCTACTAACATTGATGCGCTGCAACAGAGCTTCCTGCGGCAAGCTGCCCGCCCAGCAGCAGCAGCATCTCGAGCTCCCCTATCGGCCTTCCGCGCCCCCATCTCCCCCCTGACGCCCTTTCAGATCCGTCTCCTGTCCGACACGACGCGGACCGCCATCGACAAGGCCATCGCCTCGGCGCCCGTCGTGCTCTTCATGAAGGGCACGCCCGAGACGCCCCAGTGCGGCTTCTCGCGCGCCGTCATCCAGATCCTCGGCATCCAGGGCGTCAGTCCCGAGAAATTCGCCGCCTTCAACGTGCTCGAGGACCCGGAGCTGCGGGCGGGCATCAAGGAGTACTCGGACTGGCCGACGATTCCGCAGCTGTATGTTGATAAGCAGTTTGTGGGCGGGTGTGACATTCTGGTTTCCATGCACCAGAACGGCGATTTGCAGAAGCTGTTTGAGGAGCAGAAGGTTTTGGTTGAGGGGGAGGAGGGGGAGAAGAAGGAGTAAAGAAAGAATAAAAGAAAAAGACGGTCGATATACGAAACAAGTGTACGATATACGATGGATGGCGTTGTATGAAGAAGGGCTAGCAAAATACACATGATGCATGACACACGACACCTTGTATGTTCCAACTTCAACGGGGGTTGAGGCAAGCGTGGCACTCTGGCGTTGTTACCCGTCCTTTATTTTTGTCTATATCATGTCTGTCTTACAATGGGTATGCTGCACCATCTGCTCTCATGTCACTGCCTGCCGACCAGATGGGAGTCTTGTCCACAGGATCAAGCGTGTACCGAATGATCTGCCCTCGTCCAAACAGGCCTCTCTTAAGCCCACCACCAACAACAACCACGTTGTGACCCAGCTGCCTCAGGCCCTCAATCACTTCTGGGTCCATCGATTCCTCCACGTTCACCGTCCAGTCGACGGGCTTGCCATGCTCTGGGAATCCTGCGCCGATGCATATCCGAGGCGCATCGAGTGCTTGCTGAGGGTTCAGCTTTCCGACGATCTGGCCGAGGAGGACTTGCACGTGGCCCTGAGGCTGCATGAAGCCGCCCATGACGCCAAACGAGGAGTGAAGTGAGCCGTCCTTGATGTTGGTGGCCATGGCGGGGATGATGGTGTGGTAAGGTCGCTTGCGAGGCTCCAGCTTGTTGGGATGCTCGGCGTCGAGAGAGAAGCCTGCGCCTCGGTTCTGGAGAGTGAAGCCGCAGCCCTTGGGAATGATGCAGGTGCCGAAACCGCCGTAGTTGGAGTTGATGAAGGAGGCAGCGTTTCCTTGCGAATCAGAGACGGTGAAATAGACGGTATCGCTGCTCTGGAGGGCGGGCGAGGGGTAATTTGGCTCGCCGTGCTCGACGAGATCGAGAGCGCGGGAGGAATTGAAGAGGGAGGCTCGCTGGAAGAGGTACTTTTCAGAAAGGAGGCCCTCGATGGGGACGGGCGTGACGTTGGGGTCGGCAATGTACCAGTTGCCGTCGGAAAAGGACAGGCGGAGGGCCTCGATGACGGCGTGGAGGTACGGCGTGGTGTTGAAGTCCTCGGGCTTGAACGTGGGGATCTCGCCTTGCTTCTCGAGCTCCTGGATGATGCCCAGGGCCATCAGGGCAATAATTCCCTGGCCATTAGGAGGGTGCTCCCACAGCTCGATGCCCTCGTCGGCAGCCTGGCTGGTGAGGCCCTGGCCGCGGAACTTGAGGGAAATGGGATCGACGGGCTCGCTTCCCTGCTCGAGGTGGTGTTTCAGATCATCCAGAGTTAGGTGGCCGCCTAGATCCTGGACGACCTTGACGAGCTCTTGGGCTATTCTTCCCGTGTAGAAGCCTTCCTTTCCTTCTTCGGCCAGTGTGCGGAATGTCCTGGCTAGGTTGGGGTTCTTCATGATTTCGCCTGGCCGAGGGGCTCTGACGCCGTCTGCTTGGCTGGGATCGACCTTGAGCATCTCTGCGTAGTTTGGAGAGGCCTTTCGAATAAGATGCTCTGCACTTGTCCACTTTTATCATAACTCTTCAGTCAGAATACAATGCAACGCTTTACTTCAGCAGCTCTCAGAAACATACGTAGTATCCAGTAACTTCTGACACGGGGAATCCCTTTTCACCCAGCTGGATCGCCGGGTTCAAGATCTGGCTCAGGCTCAGATTTCCGCTGCCAAACCGCTCAACTGTGTCGGCCCATCCAGCTGCAGCTCCAGGAACCGTCACCGCATGGACGCTCGCCATGGGAATCTGCCCCGTGAGGCCGTCCTCGATCTTGAGGTCGCTTCGGATCTGTTCGAGGGTGCAGTTTGCGCCTGAGCGGCCGGAACCGTTCATGGCAAAGACTTGCTGCTTGGAGGCATCCCAGTAGAGAATGAACATGTCGCCTCCAATGCCTGTTGAGCAAGGCTCGGTCATGTTGAGGCCAGCGGCTAAGCAAATTGGCAAGCAAAAGTTAGTTGAGTGCATGTGTAAATGAGAAATCGCAAATCACATGTAGTGAGGATTTACGCACCAACTGCTACGGCGGCATCCTATCATCATAGCTGTTAGCAAATGCTTAATAGAAATGAAATTGCATCTCACTCACAGCGGCATTTCCTCCTGCGCGCAGTATTTCGAGGCCGCATTTCGCTGCGAGAGGTTGTGAGCATGCGACAATTCCCTCAGTGCTGTGGACGACGCTTCGGCGCGAGGGGAATTTGAACATGTCATAGGTGGGATCCTCGAACACAGAAGAGCTTTCGAGAGGCATTGCGGCGGTGATTCTGTTTATAGAGCTCTAAGTATGCTGCTGTTTGTCGCTGCGGGACTTGTGTATAATCGTCGTTGGAGGAGAGGCACAAGTGTTACGCGTATGTGGAAGCCAGCTCTGCGAACACCAAGACTTTTATGCAGAAATTATCAGTAGAGATTGAATAAAGCCCCTGCAAGAGACAAAGATTCCTTGCATCAGCCTCGTCTATCCCGGCTCGGCTCAATTCGCTGCGGTCTCGCCATCCTATCAAAACGACTGGACTAATAGGCACCGCTCAGCAAACCAAATCGCCCGCAAATAGCATCATAGAGGGGTTCGTTGTTCAACCGGAGCGCGGGGAAAGATAAACAGGACCTGAACGATTCGATTCGCTCCGCCGCTAAGAGGATATGGGTCTGACCAGGACAGGCGAGTTATTTCCGAGAGGGCGCCGTTTTGCAAGAGTCTGCGAGTTTAAGTGGCTCGGGTGAAAGTTGGAGCGAATGGGGAATCTAGACGTTGTATAACGGTGATACATACAGTATCTGAGAATAATATATTATATAGAGAGCGTTAGGACGCACTTCATGCTTCATCCTACACTGTGTGTACACCCTGACTCGTAAGTACAAGCCAACAATTAGATCACAGACGGGAGAAGCCACACGAATTGGTGTCACGGAACATCGACTTTGACCCCGATCCATGTACCTGTTTTCGATTTACACCTAAAAACTGAGATATACTGAAACCATATGCAACCCAAATCTACAAATAAGCAAACAAAGAAACAGACAAATAAATGTATACAACAACCGGCCGTCTCATACAACTCTCATAGCCGCGATCGTCGACTGGCCCGCTCTAAATCTCGCAATACATCGTCCACAGTGCCAACCGCTTCCAATGCCATGCCATATCCAGCTTGATACCCAGTGCCTCCAGCGCCGTAGTTGTGCACAAGAACTTTCTTCTTGCCGTCAACGACAATCTCTTCCCTCTCGATGCGTGCGCCGCCTTCACGGGATGGTCGCAGGCCTGCAAATGAGGCAATCATCTCGAATGGCTGCAGCTCGGGACATAGCTTTACGCAGCGGTTGACGATGGACTCTGTCTCGTAAGAATACGTTGATCCGTCGCTATAGTCGTGTTAGCTCATCAATCTGGCTGTGGCTTGATGCAGTGGGATGAAATGAACTTACCTCACGCCCTTTTGCATGTATCCACCTAGAATGACATGGCCATCCGTGCCAGGTCGCGGAATCACATACGTCTCATAGTCCCTCCCATGGCGCATAATGTTTCGCTTTACGCGCGGTGCTTTTACAAGGACAACCTGACCCCGAGTCGGATAACACTTGGCATCCTCTACCCCAGGCAGCGTCTTTGCTGAGAGGCCGGTACAGTTGATGACGACCCTTGTGGTTGGACTCGAGTATGCGGCTTGAATGGTTGGAAACCTCTGTCTCACAAAGTGTACACCATACTGGTCCCTCAGCCTATGGAAGAGATACTCAATGTGCTTGGGGGCGTTGAGTGTCAGGGTGGTGAAGGAGATGCCGAATTTGACGCCGGCGGGAAGCTCCTGGCTTGGGATCTCTTTAAACTGCGACTGGATGAGCGGCGCTGTGGAGAGAGATGTAGATGGATGAGAAAACAACTTACATCTTCAAGATACTCGGAAATGGCCTTGATCTTGTCATGGGGCACGTGCTCATCCCAGTACTCTATCGAGTCTGTTCGACGGATATACGCCTCATCCCCATGCTCAGAGGCGAGCTTGATGAGATGAGCGTAACCTAAGCGATCCCATTTGAGGGCATTTGCATCAGTGCCTGAGATGCCGGAAAAGTTGCATCCAGCCCTATATATGGCCAGCAGGTCAGTCAAACGCCGGCTTGTATCAATTGATGCATGTATGCATGTGTCTGGATACATGCTAAACACATATAGCATCACGTGGGACAACACCTCACAACAAACAAGAGCAGTCACTCACCAAGGCGACGTATAGTTTGCAGACGTATCTCCGGGCAGATGCTCTGCAATGATGGTGATAAACGGTCCCAGCCCCCGCTCAGCCAGTACGAGAGCAACGTCCAGGCCGATGATGCCCGCGCTAGAAACATTGTAAACACAGTGAGCCAGTACTCATACAAGATACAGTAGACTGAGGCTGTGAGAGCCTCAAGGGGACGGTGGAGCTCACCCGACGATGACAATTGCGTCACCCGCTGCGCCTGGTGCCGTGCTGACGCGTTGGTTGTTGTTCTGGTGCATGCCGACGATTCGCCTGGCGATGCTCCTCCAAGGCAAAAGGAACAGGAAATTGGTGATGAGGTTCCCAGTGTTGATGCCGCTCGCTCCGCCCAGTATCGAATCAGATGGGCCGGCACGGTTGGGGGATTGGCGGATAAGGGAGCCTCGGTTCAATGAGGCGCCTCAGCGGTTAATTGGACGTGCACGAGGCGAAGCTTTGCCCCTTCATGTGGCGTGGTTATGTGTGCATTATTTGCTTTTTCGAGGGAAACTTGCAGGGTTTGTGTCTGCATTACGGGTATTGGAGATGGCTGGGGAATGGGGCAATTTCTGCATAGTGTGTGCATTATATTGGGGCTCTTTTTACCCCATGTAAGCTGTTGCTGCTGTGACCCCAGATCTGGCACTCGTGGCTGAAGACTTTCCGTGTGGCGGCGCATTTCGGTGTCTGTGATCGAATAGAAATGAGCGGGATGGCGGCTTATAGTGAGATCTTTATTGCATAGTGAAAGCCATCAATTGATGTTGATATTGCCAAGCTGCGGCTGTATTTTGGAGAGTAGGATGCCTGACGGTGGCGATGTAACGTTTGGGTGAGTCTGGAACCGTATGAGAGAGGGGTTTCGCTCTGTGTTGCACACCCAACTACGAACAAATCGATTGGTTCGTGGTCTGAGTTGACGATGGCCGATTTGGTGTTTCCATACTCGTATCCGGAACTCTGGGTTGTTAACATGTATGGGTGCTCCGCAAACTTCAAAACGTCAAATATTCCTCAGCAGCACGTTCAGGGTCTAGTCTAACGTCTAGCTGCTGCACGATGACCGCTACTAATAGTCGCGAATCGGTGAATGTGCCCATCAAGAGGTTGAGTGGCCACTCACCTGCTCTACAAAGACGTCCACTTGCAAGTCAACTCCTCTAGCTTCATATTTAGTGATCAAGATAAGGAAGGATGCAGCTCACACAACTTTTACGTACAATGTAACCACCAATGAAGGACAAGAAGCAGCATTGACGTCTTATTCGGGCTAGCACAGCCGTCGTGAGGGCAGCTGAGCCAGATCCTGTACCAATTCTCTCACCTTGCATATGGACCCATTTGGCTAATACCACCTGGAATGCTCGATCCATTATAACTCTGCAGATCTGGCCAAAGAGACTCTTTTGCTGGGCGTTGACAGCCAAACTGTGGTGAGCTGAGCTTTGGCTAGTTGCAGAACCAGACGCATGATAAGGACGAAAACCTGTAGCCAGATCCCATTTCATATTCCTCATTCGGCAATTGAACGCAGCTGAATAGTCCAAACTCCGTCCTTTCCAGGCTACCGTGCTCGCGATAATTCATCTCAGAGGCCAACCATGGCCAGATTTCACGAGGACAGGGGTCACCGAGTGCATCACTGAATGCATGCAAATGACCCCAATTAGTCTTTAAGCAGCAAGGCTGGTGTAACCCCTTGCTTAGAAGCCTAACTTTGAGGCCATTGCCGGTGGAGCCTCAAAAGACCTGAGAGTATGGGGGCCATAGGATGGTGCGAGCCCTCGCACTCTTGGGGATAAAGTATTTAATGGGCTTCTTGTCTCTACAAGAAGTCTTTCGTTCCATAAAGGCAGAAATCCTTAGTATAATATTTTGAAATGGCAGAGACGTGGGTTCAGTCAACAGCTCGAAGCCTGGTCTACCAGGCTTTGAAGCGTATCCATCGAGGACGTGTGACAATCAACACAAAATACGGCGGCGACAACAACGAAAGCGTTTCATTCGGTAGCAGCTCTGAACCAGATCCGGAGATTGTTGTTATCATCAAAAACCCTCAAGTTTTTGTTCGCCTGTGTCAAGCATTCGACTTGGTAAGAATACAGAGACGATAGCCCACATCCATTGAAGCAAACTCTAACACCTTGTAGGGGCTGTCAGAGTCATACCTGGTCCAAGATGTAGAATGCGACAACCTTGTGGAGCTATTCTCAGTGAGTTCATCTTCCAATTGCATATCCCATTTCCGGAAAAGGAACCTTTGAAATCTAATACATCATCCTCTGCAGCTCTATGTCAGAAACCAAGACACTCTAGGCGTTGGAGCTGGCAACCTCTTATATACACTGATACCACGCGCGGCTCACTATCTCATCCCGGTTAACGACAATACAACCGCTCTCAAAAATGCATCGTTTCACTACGATACTTCCAATGACCACTTTGCCAACTTTCTCTCTCCCGATATGAACTACAGTTCCGCCATCTGGTCGGGAGAAAAGGGCGAATCACTAGAGTCCGCCCAGCGTCGGAAAATACAGACCATTCTCGACAAGGTTGAAATATCCTCCACTGACCACATTCTCGATATCGGATGTGGTTGGGGTAATTTGGCCATCACAGCAGTCCGGCAGACTGGATGCCGAGTAACTGGGCTCACACTTTCCAAAGAGCAAAAGGCGCTTGCTGAAGAGAGGATTAAAGCTGCAGGCTTTGAAGACAAGATTACTATTCTGCTCTGTGACTACCGCAAGGCTCCCGTACCAGAGGGTGGATATGATCGCATCATCTCCATTGAAATGTTGGAGCACGTGGGAGACAAGTATATGAACAAGTACTTTCAGCAGATCTCTACCCTTTTGAAACCAAAGGGTGGAAGAATGGTAGTCCAAGGCATTACCAGAATTAACTCGGTCAGTCCATACCTCGTTATTCGTCAAACGACAATACTGACTTTAACAGTTCTCTACCACTGGCGATACGGTTGACTGTTTTCTGGAGCGGTATATCTTCCCAGGAGGATATTTGCCAACTATAAATCAGCTCATGACATCAATACACAATGGTTCCAGCGGTACCCTGGAAGTAGAGACTGTTCAGAGCATTGGTCCTCACTACATTCGCACTCTGCAGTGCTGGAAAGAGAACTTTGACGAGAATTGGGACACCATCAGACAAGATTATGTGTCCAAGAATCCTGATGCCACAGATTTGATGATTGAAGCCTATCGGCGAACATGGGTGGTATGTAAACTTGATTGCTACCTGTTCTTTTCTAAATATTCAGTTGCTGACCTCTATTGTTCTAGTATTACTTCCAATACTGCGAGGCTGGATTCAGGACCCGTATTCTGGGAGATTATATCATCTCTGCTACCCGAACCCCCTGGCCTGAAATCCCATCCAATGTTCCACACTAGGCGGTGTTGGATTTCATTTATGAGGATGTCATAGGTTTTAGAGGTTGGCGTTTCCAGGGTAGAAGTGTCTATATACGTGAACTCTGCCGTTTCAGGGAGATAGGATATGATTCAAATGATACAATATACGTAAATGTTTGCTACTTATCGATGATGAGCTATCAATGAGAGCGTAATATCTTATAATTAAGAGAGTGACCAATGAAGATCCCAGATTAGCTATTTAACGTCCCAGAAATTGCATATACATAAAATGTAACTGTCGTAGCAGAAATATGGAGGGATGCTACCAGATACCTTAGTGCGGATTTCATTCTCAGTACTAAGTAGGTGTATGCTACAATACTACGCATCACGATTTTCTACTACTATAGATATCTCTCTCTAATATCTGATGCCGTTATTCCCAGGTAGCTTTATATCTGAGACACGGGTGGTGATGTATAGCCGCTCCCATGATTCACCAGCCTCCCGGGTAATCTGGTGAGAGAATTCATCTGAAAGACCCGCACAACGATTCAGCCATACTAATTTCGAATAATAGGACCGGATCTGGAAAAGTACTCAATCTATTTATTGCGATTGATCTGCGAATATGTACGACATGAGAACTTTGTGCGCCCGCATCATCGCGATTCAATTAACGTTAATTCAGATCATGGAGCGGCAGATTGTGGGGGTTGTGCATAGGATCATGATCCTTCGAGAACTCTTAAATTCTTGATTCCACAACGTTAGTGAAATAAACAGAGGGGGAGCAATAATACATTAATAGACTGTATTCATAAAGGTAAATTGGTATAATACGTGTATCTGACTCGTGCTCAAGGCAAAGTTATATGTGCTCGTCGAATCACATGTGTCTAGCTCACACGAACAGCCAGTCAAAGCCCATCAAACCGCCACCGTTAAACACTTTCGCCGTCCATGGCCCCAGTGTTCCATGCCAAGTGTGTTTAAACCAATTTTTACGCCATGGCCATTCGGCTTTAAACGGAGGCTCGGGTCGCAGTTATCAGATCCGGCTTCGGCTCTAATAGCTTCCCCACGTTCTCCATACGGGGAGTTTTGGCATGAGTGACATTCCTGGATCGGCTGATGCAGACGCAAAAGGTTCACTACAACGTCTTTGCATGCTTCTTTGCATTAACTTTAAGTCTGGAAAATGGGCGAACTACATGCTTCTCGAGATTTCGTCGTGTTGCTCAATGGCAAGGTTTACCAGTCTCCGGAGACTGGTGCGGCGGACGCTGGCCCTTCCTTTGCGGAGTGTATGATCATACGAGATGGCATCATTCAGTATGTTGGCTCTGAAGCAGACGCAGAGGTAGCAGCTGCTAAAGCTGCAGGCGCGACGGTCAAAGATCTCGGCAACCAGACTGTGCTTCCTGGATTCATCGATGGTCACCTGCATCTTCTGCTGCTTGGACAGTCTCTCGTCAAAGTTGGCTTGGAGGCCTGCAAGAGCTTGGAGGATATTCGGGCTGAGATCAAGCGATATGCCGAAACCCATCCGGATGTGCCTCGTATCTTTTGCCGCGGTTGGATGCACTCCATGACCCCTGACGGCGTCGATTCTACTCTGCTGGACGACTTGGATCCTAGGCCCATCTTCGTTGATACCAAAGACTTGCACTCGACATGGTGCAACACGGCAGGACTAGAGGAGGTTCTCCGTGTTTTAAATATTCCAGATGATGCTCCAGATCCTGTGGGTGGAACTTTCCAGCGAGGAAAAGACGGCAAGCTCAATGGCGTCTTCAATGAGAGCGCCGTATTCGAATACATCTGGCCCTTTACCGCTAAAGTCGCTTCTATCGAGCAGCGGAAAGAGTCAATCAAGGCCGCCATTAAAGCCTTCAACTCGGTTGGCTATACCGGAATGGTCGATATGGCCATGGACGAGACCATTTGGGAGCCTCTGATTGCGCTGCGGAATGAAGAAGGCCTCGGCGGCATGCGAATTGCTGCGTATTGGCTCATGAAGCCCAGCGATTCTCTCGAGGGTGTGATCCCTCAGGTCGAACGTGCCATTGAACTGGCTGGACAATACAACTCTCGCAATACACCGGACTGCCGCATTGTCGGCGTCAAGGTCATTTGTGACGGAATCATTGACGCCTGCACGGCTTCACTGACGGAGCCGTATTCGACGGGAACAACTCCCGATCCTATGTGGCCAGAAGAGTATCTGAACACCATTGTGTCCAAGGCTCATGCTGCAGGGCTTCAGGTTGCGCTGCATGCAATTGGCGACAGGACGATCCGCATGGCGATTGATGTCTTGGAGAGGAACACAGACCGCTCGAGGCGTCCTCGCATTGAGCACATCGAGCTGTCCAATGCAGAAGATGCTGTGCGTCTGGGCAAGCTGGGCATCACAGCCTCTATTCAGCCGGTCCACTCGGATCCTGCCATCCTACGAGCCTGGCCGAGACTCATCGGAGATCACCGATGCAAGAGGGCATTTGCCTACCGCGAGTTTGTGGATGGGGGAGCACCCCTAGCTCTCGGCTCTGACGCGCCCACAGCTCCTCATTTCCCCATTCCAAACATGTATGTGGCGACGACGAGGAGATCGTACCGCGAGCCTGACTTGGAAACTGTTGTGAATACGGAGTTTGCACTCACAGTTTGCCAGGCTGTCGTGGCGGCGACGCATGGGTCGGCGTATTCGACATTTGCGGATGAATGGACAGGAAGCTTGAAGAAGGGTCTCAAGGCAGATTTTGTTGTTTGCGATGTTGAGCTAAAACCCGAGAGTTTGATAAGGGGCGTCGTCAAGGAGACATGGTTTGAAGGAAAGCAGGTTTACAAGGCATCCGGGTAGAGGTCTTGATCTACCGTGATGGATCAATGGGTCAATCTGTAAATAAACAGAGGCTTGTTAGTTATAGGATTGCAAGAAATGTGTATATGGGCTGTTTACTGAAGTAAATGAAGGCTATTCCTCGTAGACGATCGAGTCTTGCTCCAGCATACAGTCTCTTCTGGAGCAAGACAATCTTGTTGACAATCACATACGTGTATATCCTGTAAGTGAATTGCAATAAGCACTTGTTTCAGTAATTGCCAACATCAGTCACCACACACGGAGAAATTATGTACTCATCCCGTGGCCGTGATACTCAGGGGTGAGCGATTCGAGGTTACTCCTATCCTGCCATTATTGAGCACCCATTAGTGTGTAAGCTTTTGCTTACGCTTGAAAGGGTATGCTCCAAGCATCTACGATAGCTTGTACAACGGCCTTGATATTGTCGTCTTGTCTAGTCAAAACGCATGGAGCAGCGCCGTTACGAGGCTATGTTGCTATAGCCGGATCTTCCAAGCGATGGTTTACAGACCACCACTCTTTAGCACCAGCATCCAATCTCCATTCGGTGCATGAATTGTCGCAAACAACTCTCCTTTCGTCCAAGACTTCTTTTACGAACGCTTCAGAATCATTATCCTCGGTTGTAACTAGCCCGCTCAAGACCTGGCGGCGGCCGAAGACGAATTAACTCCGCCCTCCAGGATATCCAGCCGGCGAACTAGCTCGACGCCTCTACCTGGGGAGCTGGTCAAGGGCAGGACGATGAGATGTCATCCAAAGCAACAAGGAGCAAATCTTCCGCGTTTGAGGAAATTATTAGCCTTAGGTAAACACGGAAGATTCCGCGCCTTTGGGCCAGGAGATCAGGGCAAACTGAAGCCCTGGTAATTGGCATTCCCGCCGATTCCCCGGTTCAAGGGTCAGAGGAACGTAGTCATGGCGTCCAAGGGCATGACCGGAGTTGAAAATACCCCGAGCAACTCCGGGTTGCTGGCCATGGGCTGTTTAGTGGATGGAAACCTCTTCAATCCCCATAATTTCAGGTAACGGCGTCTCCTCCTTTGAGTAAATTTAGAAGGGAGAAGAAGAGAAAAAGAAGAAGAAAAAATTTCACGACCCGGATTTCTTGCGGAAAGGAGAAACCATCACAAGTTTAAAGTGGCGATGTCGTATGACTACAGTATTGGAGTTGAACCATTTTTCTTGATTCAGTTGCACACACACACAAAATGTTGGCCTCTGTTAGTAACACACCACCAGCAGCGAGTACGTGCGGAACGCTTCCTATTGGCAAGGGTAAAATAAAAAAAATAAGAACCTTGAATGGCTGCGCGAAGGATCTGTCTGTGCATTGCAGCCGATGCTTACTGGCCACAGTTCGCTCGCCTCTGCCGGGGTCAATCTTCCCAGCTATTCGGATTTGGTGAGATTTTAATATATCGCCATAAATGCAAGGTGAAGAACCAACAACGCATTGAATTTGCAAAACTTTCCAAGTTCGGACGGTCGGCTATATTGCAGCCCGATTGGAATGTCACAGAACCAACTGATCGCCATTTAACCTTCCCCCCTGAAGTAACAGATTGGTGGGCAACATTTTTAGCACCAGCGCCGGTCGAGCGGCTTGCATGGGTTAGAAGCTCGGCAGTCTGGACGGCGCCGAACCAAAATGTCTCAGACCCTGTCGTTCACTACAGATCTCGTAAAAGATTTTGGGGGCGACGGTTGACCGCTTTGGTCGACAATACCCGCCAAATTCGCGCTGTGGATTCGCCTGTGGGTTCGTCTTTGGGTTCCCCTGTTGAAAAGAGTCTCCATTTGGTCGACACGTAATCGGTGGAAGCAAATCAAAGAGCTGGTTTACATGGTAATGACTTAAGCGACGGCGACATAAGAGGAGAGTTAGTCTGATGGATGAAGCGCACTTGAAGGTAAAATGGAAGATCACAGACGCCTACTTGGTGCAAGATCGTCGACCGTTGAATTAAGCTGCTGACAGTATATTAACTGTTAATGGTTTCAAAGTCCAGTCTCCTATTTAATACATTAGAGAAGGCGCTCAAGTGGAGCTTTCATCTGTCACATTTTCTGCATATCACATTTGAGTCTATTCGCCACTTTATCGTGAAGTGACGAGTACGGAGTACATGACGATCAATAACGACTCTGGATATTGCTATGCTAAGAACTTTGTGGTGGTTTAACTTGTAAAAAAGACTGTTTGATATTGGATATTTACAACGCAGAATATTTGTTGATCAGCTGCAGCAGCTTTGCGTCCACATCCTTGGGGGAAGTGGCATTCAGATAGTGACCACCGTCAGTAAAAGACAAATCGGTCTCTACTGATCCCGAGAAGGCCTTGATGTGGTCCTTTGGTACGTCGACACCGTACACGAGATCCTGGTTGCCCTGTAGTTTTGGTCAATATCAACGACTGAGACAATAAAGGTAAAGGAGTGCAGATTAATGACCCACCTGAATCCAGTAGACAGGGCACTTGATGTCCCTCACCCGTCTGAGCAGGCCATCCCTCTCCAAGAGGTTGGTAAAGGCACCACGCAGCTTCTTTCGTCCTTCATCACCAGTGTATATGCTGTTGAGAGTGTCTCTCCAGAACTGTGCTGTCTCCTCTGTGACGGTTCCCGAGAATCCAAGAGTAACGACGCTCTCCCGCAGACCTGCGTCAATGAGGAAATCTGGGGTCGGCTCAGTGCTATACAGGCTGTCGACAACCGGACCCAGCATAGTTGCGGGATCCCAGCATCCCTTTTGACGGGAGGCATCGGACTCGTAGTCGAGCGAAGTGCCCAGGAGCAAGAGACCCTGGATCTGTAGTTGAAGGCTAGTTAGCGTCGTATTCCCAGGGTGATCTCAGCTCTGTTCACAAGAGAGTACACTACTGTTACTAGCAGTAGTGTATGATACATGCAAGTTAGGCGAATGTGAATGAGACATGCGGGTTGGAAGCCGTGCAGTAGGTAAGAATAAAAACGGGGTTGCGGGACAAGGATGGCTTCTTCTCATATAAGTCTCTTGCATCCTCGTACATATATGTACGGCAGTTGCCTTGACGAAGACTGCTCTTACATACCTTCTCTGGAGCTACAAGAGCCATTCTGGTGACAATCCAGCCTCCCTGGCTGGTTCCGAGGGCAAAAGCCTTCTTGATGTTGAGAGCATCCAGGACCTGGACAGCCATGATGGCAGTGTCCCAGTAGGTGTAGTTCTCCGCCTTGGTCTCAGTGGCTCCATGGCCAAGAGGCTCAATGGCGAGCAGGTTGGCAACGTCAGTGAGAGCCTTGTTGCCGAATTGAATGTCGTACAGAGCTGAAGTCATGCACATGGAGTTGACGAGGACGACGGTAGGCTTTGCGGGATCGACGGCACCGTTGGAAAGACGGTAGCCGGCATCGATTCCGCCGAGATGCGGCACTCTGATGGTGGTTCCGGCAGTCATGATGGTGTGGAGAGACAAATATGCTTAGGTAGGGTATCTCGTGTAAGTGTCTAGCAGAGGTGGAATCAGGGTTGATGAGCGGATTGGGTTTCTTGTTTTTCCTTGCTCCTTTCTTTGTCAAAGTTGAGAAAGACCTGGCGAAGCGTGGGGGACTAAATATTTACCTGTACTTGTATGTAGATAGCTGGACCGGCAACGGGTCAAAAAGGGAGCCGCCTCAATTGCCCCTCAAGCGCGTCTTTGAGTTGAGCCTCGGATGCCTCCAGGCTTTGGAACCAGCCTCGGCGGGGGTTGAAACTGCATCAATTGGACGACCCGCCTCCTCCCCTAGCGGTGTAGATATCTATCCTTTCCCTCCGGCCTACCCTCCGGTCTATGTAGTACATACATGGGGGGACAAGGTCGTCTGTCTCATGGGTTTAGGGAGCATGTACTACGGAGTACTCACATGGAGTAGTCCGAGGTGTGTGTGCATGCATGGTGTTAGTCGTGGCTAGCGTATGTACAAGTCTGTATGTTGGTTACACTCGGATCGGTGACAGGCCATGACGCGTAGGTACCTTACATACATGGAGTATAGTTTCTTCTTGGGGCTGCTCTTAGCCAGTGCTTCGTTTCGACACTAGACCCCAAGTCCGTAGTTCGTATATAAGTGTAGGCCGTAGGACACCGGTATTTCCGCCGGACTGTGCCACCATAGCTGTAGCGTTATGACAGAGAGAATGTCTCATGCTGCTTGGCAGTTGTAACACAACCAGTCCTGTATCCATAGGTAGTATTGGATTCAAGCTTACTTCTGGTATGCTACAGTATGAATGCATAAAGCAGCCTGAGAACGGTAATGTGCGAAATGGAGACGGGAGAGCGGAGTGTGCGGAGTCGAGGTAGGATCCATAGCCTGAAGATCCCTAACACTAATGCTAAAGAAAGAACAGGATAGTGGCATTATAGCCTGGCAAGCCTGGCAAGCCTGGGCTACAGGACATACCCGGACAATTTTTTCTACATTCATTCTAGCAGCTTTCATTGGAAGCAACTCCAATTTCTGCTACGAGACATGCTTGAAGGCACTTGGGAAGCGGTCCGCCCCTGTCCCTCCACTTGGTTCGTCTGCGCTAATCAGGTAGCCGCAAATGCCAGTCGACGAATCGGGATGGTAAAAGATGATTCCCATTGGTGTGGTTAAGGCCTTGACGGAGCATGGCTTGAATCGCGAGAGAAGCTGGGAGGGCAAGCTGGAGACAATGCTGAAGCCTTGCCGAAGAGCCAATGACTCGTTCCCGGTCCCGGGCGGGAGTTGAGCTGCCCACTTCCCTTCCCACACAGCACCTCTTGCACACACGGCCAAACCCTTGGAGTCACGCAACCTCGCTCTGAATTGGAGTTGAGACAAGGGTACGGCGCGCTCCGAGGCCCGTAATTCTGTGTTTGGCGCTATTCTTGCAAGGGCACAAAGAGGGTTGGATATGCCGGACCGTTTTGTATCTTGTTTTTTTGGCATTCCCATTCCCCGGCTCTTCAGGTGGTTTCTTGGCAGAATGGAATTAGACTCATGTACGAAGTACGAGGTATCCTGGCCAGAAGCTGTATGAGCATGATGGGAGAATGCTTGCAGAGCAGTTCGCTAACCCACGTGAACGCTGATCCTGTCAGATTATTACTTGGTATCGCCGATTCGGTGTTCAAGAGGAATGGTGCATGCGTATATACCTTGTATTATTACGACGAACGACCTACCTAAATCGTGCCGGCAGTGCCTATGTATAGTACTCCGTATGGACCTGCCTGAATACGCCTATCTTTTGTATACCCTGGCATACAGTACCGCCATGGCCACAGTCAACAAGTTGTTGGACGTGGAGCAAGTACCGTACGTTTAAAGCTCCTATGGGGCCGCCGTTGCTTGCATAAGGCACCAAGACGGACCGTTACGGCACCAAAGCTGATCGTCGTCTTGACTGGTTACACATCGACGTCAAGCGAGTCGTGCCACCGCGGAAAAAGACCTCATCTAGTAGTTCCTGAGGGCCAAGGGCAAGTCAAGGGGACGATGTTCGCCTCCCACTTATTCATGGTCCAAGCCCACCGCCAAGGTGTCCACATTCAATACATCATCCCCCCTGACATGAGCCCGGTAGCGTGGACCTGATTGCCATGGGGGCCGTCTGATTGACAGAGAGAGGCTAATAACGAAGGGGATAAGCGAGGCAACAGTAAGGCAACGGCAAGGCAATGGCAAGGCAACGGTAAGGCGAAGTAGAGGGGAAAAAAGGAAACAAGTATGAAAGACCGCCTCATCCTGTCCAGCCCCGGAATGTACAGTATTCATTGACCTTCAAAACTCCGAAATGCTCCATGGCTCCGATTGAGGGAATCGTCATGGCAGAGGAAACTCCATCAGTTCTGCCGGGTCTGCCGGGCTTCAACGCCGACAACCTTCAACCATGGACCGTGCAAGTAACGGCGTCCATGACTGTCCTGGCGGTGGTTTGTGTCATCCTGCGCATCATCAGTCGTCGGCTCAGACAGCAGGCGTTAGGATGGGATGACCGCATGATTATATTCTCACTGGTAGGTTTACTCAAACGACGAGGCCTGTTTGACCAGACAGGCTGTGCCTCCAAACAGGACCAAAATAGCTAAAGTTGCAAAACTTTGATAGGGATGGTATCTCGTTGTTGTTGGCTTCATCTTTGCCATGTACGACAATGGCATGGGCCTCCATGCTGACAAGGTTGAGCCTGCGAGGATTGTCATGATGGCAAAGTGGCTGCTGGTGGCCGAAATCCTCTACGCCTGGAACCTTGGCTGGACCAAGATCAGCCTATTGCTCATGTACTACCGCATTTTCCATGTGCCATACTTCAAGAAGATGGCCTGGGCGGTCGGTGGTTTCGTCATGGCTTGGGTCGTTTGCATTACTTTCCTCTTTATCTTCATCTGCGTGCCAGTCCAGAAGCTGTGGTACCCTGATCTCCCTGGCCACTGCATTAACCAGGTCGGCACTTGGATTGCCAACGCCTCGTCAACCATCTTTACCGATCTCGCCATCCTGTTAATGCCCATCCCTCAGATTTGGAAGCTTCAGCTGAGGACAACGGAGAAGATGGGTTTGACCTTTGCCTTTGGCTTGGGTTTCTTGTACGTGTTGTTGCGCTTTGTAGAGTCCTGCCGGCATTTCTGCTGCGGTATCCCTCTCCTTTTATGTGTCACCTTTACTGACAACTTTCTATAGCGTCGTTTTTGCCTCGGCTTACCGTACCTCGGTGCTTTTCACATACACAAACAGCGATCCCACTTACACCCTGGCGCCAACCGTCGGCTGGACGGTCATCGAAGTTTCTGCTGGTATCGTTTCCGCCTGTCTTCCCACCCTACTACCAGTCCTTCGACTATTTGCCAGAAGCATCGGTATCAAGCGCAACTTTCTGTCCCCGAACCGAGGAACCAGCGGCGCCAAGTCTTCCAACCTCAACAAGTCGAACCTCAGCGGCCCCAGCCAGAACAAGAGCGTCAATGGTCTCGCCGGAGAGTCGAAGCGCAGGGCCAGTGGCAACGCCTTCTACCGCCTCGATGACGAAACTGAGTCCGACGGTAGCCTCAACAATGGGTCTCATCCGGTCGTGATGAACTCTCAATTTAGGCCTGATACGAAAGGGTATAGACACACTGTTAAAACCTCCTGGATGAACGAACTTCCGGCTGACGATACAAGGGACGATATACCACTGCACGGAATCCGAGTACAGACAGAGTTTCAGCAATCTACCTCGCCGAGGTAAACGTGTTGAACACGCGCTGGGCGTTGGAGTCGTTTTATTATTTTCCTTTGTTTCTCTTATTGGAGGGATTTTAACCCCTCGTGTCGAGCATTTAGAAATCGGATCAAAATGGGAACGTCGGAAGACAAGGAGGTGGCAATGGAATTGCTGAGGGTTCGAAATGTCAGGTTTGGCATAGTGTTTGGATATACCAGTGCGCATAATACATCAAATTGGGACAACCGTTGTCTACTATGAACGGATTCTTTGATGGCCCCTTACTCTTAAAGGCGTTGCAGGTCACTGCGTATTGGCAGTCAAATATGCAAAATGATGTATTGGTTCTTGTTGGAGCAAGCCATCATCTCATTACTTCAACTCATTGTCCTGCAGATCTCATGCCTAAATTGCTGTGGAAGTGATCCTATCCAAGTTTTAGTTGTGGTAAGTGCATTTTACCCTTCCACCGAAGATGAGCACATTCCATTATAGCGGAAAGGGACTATGGCTGGAATAATGGAGTACAACTGATAGCAACTATGACATACCGGCTATTTCTTCAAGGGACAATAACCGTTCAGTGACATAAATTATTTTCGCCGACTCCTGCAAGGCAGCTGTTCTTGCGAGGCAGCTCTTCCTGCGAGGCAGCTCTTTCTACCCCACCAAGGCAGGTCACTAAGGCAGGGAAGCTCCTTTGCCTTCGTTTATGTACGCTACAAGGCTTTGCAGGGCCGTTTATCGTAGAGGGGAGAGAAATATACCTATTCAATAGCTAAACACAGCTTAGACGAAGAAATGGTAACCTTCTTTTTACAGTATCCACTAATTGATAGGTCAATTGCTTGTTATGCATCCTCCATAAGGAGACAGGCAGAAAGGTGGAAGCCATTTAGATAGCCATAAAAAGAAAGTCCAAAGAAGATAATCTTAGAGGTAAAGGTAAGTCAAACCTGGCATGTTCAAGTATTCAAACATCTCCATATATGACGCTTTGTACAGCTCCCGTGGAACTAAGGGTAAGTCTGATGTACTCTGGTACTTGAATCATTCGTATAGAGGACGGGTTCCATCTTCAACAGCGATGTTTTAAAATAAAATCGCATACTGGCCAGATCAACGACCTATCATTAGGTAGCTGCTGGCAATGGACTAGGTAAACAGATCAATATAATGACCGGACGCAACTTCACCGCTAGTTGAACTCTTTTTTCATCCAGTCAATACCCTACCACTGTCAAGTTTCCTAGTAGATGCAGGAAGCTGTTGGTATATAGCAGGTACGGCTAGGGAAAGTTGAACTGCAAAACTCTCGAGCTCAATAAGAGCCTATGCCGGAAGCTCCATGGAGAGGAGAATAAGCTGGAGGTATTCGAAAGCGAGGGTGTAAAGTATTTAAACATTATGAATAACAGCTGATTAATTTACGCGATACTTATAATTTGTCGGTATTGAGCTGCAGTGGTAGATATCTGGTTGAAGTGTTGACTGTTTTGGCGAAGTTGGATTTTAGTTTGGCAATTTGAGATTTAGGCATCTTACGTGTTTATTAGTGATATTGGGGGCTTTGCGCTAATTCACCCAGGGGGCATGCTGTTTCTGCGTCGGTTCAAACAATAAACATATGCGACAAATTAACAATAACTCAAATACTATCGCTTGCGCAAAACAAAGCAAAGTAAATGAAATAAAATATCCTATCAGATATCCTATCCGGACGAGTTCGGACAAGCCCGCTGTATTTTATATCGACGGGTTGCTCAATCAGACCGAAAAGCCGGGGTGGCACGACGGCCGGGCAATCTTGCTCCGTGTCCGAATTCAACGGCCTTGATGTCATTGCCCTGGCCTCGCTCTAGCTCCCTGAAATCTGACATTAATGACAGGCTCGATTGGGCCTTTCCCGAGGTAGATCTTCTTTCTTCTGGGGTTCTGGTGGTGAGCCTCGGCTTGACAACAGCCACATTCGGGTCATGGTTAGCTAAGCTCAACTCTCCATCACATTCTGGCTGGGGCGCCCTGCAGAGATATTTGGAATTCCAAATGCACGAACGCATCCTTCGCCACTAACGACGCGCCTGGCAATTTTCGTTCTAAGGCCCCGACGTTTAACGTGCTTACTAAATCTGCCCTACGGATGAACCGAGCGTATCCATGATTTGAGTTATCGACGATACGTGTATTAGGTCTGTTTTAGCATGATGGCGTAAGTGTTTAAATAGGTCGCGTTGCATCATTGAGATCGAATGTTTTCATTATGACTTCACGCAACAAATCATTTAAATAACACCACCTCCACCACCACCAACTTTTAACACTTCAACTCATTGTTCTACACATAGTTTCACACAACAGAGCTACAAACGCATATTTTCGCTTTCACTCCGACCTTTTCAAACGAGAAACATCATGTCGGCTAGCTTGATCCCAACTAATCCGGCAGACCTCATGGTCATCCGCAACGTCACTCCCAACGTCACCACTTTCTCTGTGCCCTTTTCACGATTTGGCAAGCTCAGCATCGGCGGCCGTGGAACACTTGGTATGTCTCAAATCTCCCATATGAAACTCACTGTTTATAATACTCATTCGTCACATAGTGAGACTCACATCTGGCTCACTCGCCGTCTTCTCTCCCGTTGCCCTCACAGAAGCAACAAAGACCAGAGTCGCAGAGCAAGGAGGCCGCGTAGGATACATCGTCGCCCTCGACTTTGAACATCACATCTTCATCTCTGAATGGGCTAAGCAATACCCCGACGCCAAAATCATCGGTCCGGAGGGCCTTCCCGAGAAGCGCGCAACTCAAACCAAGGACCCTAAGATTGATGATAACAAATTCGCCGTTGTCTTTACCAAGAACGGCAAGCGTGACATCAAAATCAGCGACGAATTTGACGCCGATTTCGACTACGAGTACGTCGATGGCCATGCCAACAAGGAACTCGTCTTCAACTACAGGCCAGACAAGACCCTTATCGAGGCTGATCTCCTGTTCAATCTACCTGCTACCGAGCAGTACAGCAAGGTCCCTGCGTCTCAGAGGCCAAGCGGCTTCCTCAACAAGCTGTTCCAGGGAGTGCAGCACACCTACGGAGACGCTACATGGCCCAAGCGAATTATCTGGCATGGCGCCAAGGATCGCAATAGCATGAACGACAGCCTAAGAGTCATCAACAAGTGGGACTTCTCAACTATCATTCCTTGCCATGGAGATGTCCTTGAGGGTAATGGAAAGGAGATCTTCCAAAAGATGTTTCAGTGGAATTTGGAGGGAAAGAAATAATTATGGGGACTGATCTGTAATGGCTTGCAAGGGAGTTTGGGGATGGTAACAGCTTGGGACCGTTGGTGGTTTGGCTTATGCCAACCTACTTTTTGCACTAATTAGCTTCGCAAATTATAGAATGTACTTTAGAATTAATACCAATTTCTACACAGAATGATCGTCAACCTCATGGTTCTATGCTACAAGCGCCTCCATAATGGTGCTGGCGTAACCTTATGAATTTGTACAGGTTATGCGCTGACAATGTCTCATTGTGATTTACCTTTGTGGCTTCGAGGCGCCGTTTAGACTCTACCATACAGTCATTCCCTCAACAATTCTTGGAGATATTTACCCACTCTCAATCAAGGTACTGACGTTGCATTTCACAAGGAGCCAACTTGTAGGCGCCTCATACGTACCTGTTCGGTAAGTTTATTCTCTTCCGCCTCTAAAAAGACAGTCTAACAAGTCAGGTTGCTAAAAGAACATAGGCAATACATTATGACACACAAATCGAATTGTTGGATTGCGTATATTCTTTCATGACCTATGTAACAAGAATAATCACAAACTTCCAACACTCTTTTCAATACCATCGTCTTATCATCACTTTAGGCTTCCCCAATTTCCAACTACACACAGTTAAGGTGGATTGCTGATGGCTGAATGGTGACGTTAACACATTCGTCCGTCGCGATAAACGTCCAGTCAGGCTGATCATTGTCGCAGTCGTTCGTGGTGGAAATAGTAACCTGTGGCGAAGTGCCTGCAGGGCACGGGTTTGTAGGCGTAAGCTTGATGCTTGCGCCAGGGAAGCTTTCAACTATGGTGCAAAATCCCTGGGTCAGTGAGCCTCCAAGGAGGGCTCGGCCGTTGCAACCCGCATCCCACCATTGGTTGTAGTTGACACCAGCAAGTGCGGAGGGGGCTGCGGAAGCCAATCCAACAAGGGCAGAGACAATGACAGCCTGTCGGATCAATTAATTTAAGCCCAAGAATAAAGGGTAAGCATCTAAGCGGGGAATTGAACCTTCATACTGTATGTATTTTGTCTGAACAGGTGCTAGATATCTTAACTGATCTGATTGATTAGTGAAATGCGGTCTATTGGCTTGCTTATATACATTTCACAAGGCTATTAGTGGATTCAGTGAAACGGAGTTTTGACAGCCTTAGCAAGGATGCTTAATTGTGACAAACTACTCCGTAGCCTAAGCTTAACTATATGAGGATGGTGATGTAAGGATGCGATTAGTATGGATATGCAATGCTGCATATAAGCACCGAGACACCTGTCACTTACGCCGAGCGACTTGGCTGTTGAGCTAGTGAAACACGCAGTTGGTTTAATATAACGGGAAAACCGCCCAATTTGCCGTCTATACTCTTGTGGATATCATTGCATGACCTGCCGCAACTGGTTAATATCCGCGGGTTGAGCGGGATTTCTTCCGAGTTAACAGCTACAAGTGCCGATACCTATTGGTGAAGTAATCTGAGAGTTATGGCTAGTCTTGACACATTGTATATTGATCTCTCTCTTCTAACTGCGGTGAATGAAGACACCACCAAGTTGTCGTTGGTTTGGTGTGCGGCAATTTGGCATATTGCCAAATAACCCATTCCCGGAACCACACGAGAAATGGTCCTGTTTGCGCCCGCTCCCGCTCTAGGCATTTCTTGTCTCCTAAATTAATTCTTTCAGAATGCTACAGCAAGTAGACGTTACTGCATGTATGTGCCGATATTCTACGGAGACTTGTTTTCTTTGCGGGGAATTCGAAAATACATTCCTATTTAGGACCTCGGCAAAGAGACCTGTCGTAAGTTGTAATTCTACTATGTCTAACGGTGGCAATTGTACTGAATATAAATTGGAAAGTCCTACTCACTGCCTATACTTTTTCCTCCCTCTGCGTTCTTTTAGACGAGGCATCACATACTTAGTGGACGGTTAAGAGAGCATTCCAACTGGCTATTACCATTAGCGGCAGCTTGGTCAACCTGATAAATTTCATGTCCAAAAATTAAGTTGCTACCCCTGCCTTTGGCATATCTATGTTACATTTCTTGGCAACTCTCCATACCACTTATAGGAATTTTCGCGGCTCTAGCTACCGAGAGTTACATCATGGCCTCATCAACGTAGACGTAACCTGCAAGTATGATTTATAATTATTCCATAATAAAGACATTGTCGGCACCTTTTTTAGCACCTTAGTTCACTAGCAATTTGAACTACAGCAGGACCAGCATATACTTCCTTACCTGAACCTGTCGCTAGAAAGTTTTCCACAGTCTACTCAAGTGGAACTTCAGACAATGAAACAAGAGGTCTCAGTATACTTCAAGTTAACCATGAGTTTAGGTAAATTGCATGCGCCCGGATGTTTGCTTATACACCCTAGGAGGAGCTGGCATGATGTTATTGGAGGAACACGCGAGGCTGCTCGCGATTGGTGCAGCCAACTTGGAATGGGGCGGGGAAGTGCTTGAGCAGTTAATCCATCAGCAAAAATGTTAAATCGACTTGTTCAGCTTTTGCGTGCTTCAATGAGAAATCATGTCAGACCCGAATAACTACACTGTTGGTTGGATATGCGCGATACTTCCGGAATATGTCGCTGCACAGGCCTTTCTCGATGAAAAGCACGACGCACCTGGATATGTCTCACCGCACGATAACAACGATTATACTCTGGGAAGGATTGGAAAACACAATGTGGCAATCGCAGTCCTCCCCTGTGGCGAATATGGGTCGGCATCTGCCGCGAGCGTCGCGAGAGACATGCTGCACAGTTTCCCCAACATTAGAATCGGCCTCCTGGTTGGAATTGGTGGCGGCGCGCCCAGCCCAAAGCATGACATTCGTCTTGGCGACGTCGTGGTGGGTGTCTCTAGCAACGGGAATGCCAGTATTTTCCAGTATGACTACGGCGAAACTCTACAGGGACAGGGTCAAAACTTTCAGAAGATGATATTTTTGAATAAGCCACCGTTGGTTCTCCTTTCAGCTGTGAATGGGCTTATGGCAGAGCACGAATGTGAGGGGAACCAGCTTGCGGAAGCTGTTAGCAGTGTACTTGATGGAAAGAAGAAGCTGCGTAAAAAATTCGGGCGACCTGAAGCAGCCTCTGATAGACTATACAAGTCACACTATGTTCATTCCTCAGACAAAGAGGAAGGCTGTGCCATTGCCTGTGGTGACGATCCACTGAATGTTGTTAATCGACCTGAACGAACCGACGAAGAAGACGATCCAGCAATCCATTATGGCTTAATAGCCTCAGCGAACCAACTCTTGAAAGATGCTACAATCCGAGATAAACTTGTCGCCAACAAGGGCGTCCTTTGCTTTGAAATGGAAGCCGCTGGTCTCATGAATCATTTTCCGTGCCTTGTTATCCGTGGCATCTGCGACTATTCAGACTCGCACAAAAATGATAAATGGCAGGGTTATGCGGCTATGACCGCTGCAGCATATGCAAAAGCTCTTCTCTGTCGAATAGCTTCAAGCAAATTGGAAGCTGAGATTACAATTAAAGACAGACTGTCAGGTAAATACCAATATAATATTTCATCATTTAATCCATACTAATATGAAGGATAGATCTCGTGGATATCTCAGAGCAGCAACTAGCCGCCGCCAAGGAGAATGTACAAATACAAAAAGACTTTGCTAAAGAGCGGCTGACTGAAAGTGAGCAAATGTGCCACCAGCTGTTCCGTCTTACAGCTAGTGACAAGGACGCCACCTATGAATGGTATAAAGACTTGGTGGAAGAAAGGGTGGAAGGCACCTGTATGTGGCTTCTCCATCACAAGTACTTCAAAAAATGGCTGCATCAAAAATCCGGGCCATTAGTGATAACTGCGGATCCTGGTTGTGGGAAATCAGTATTAGCCAAGTACTTGATAGATCACGGCTTACCAAGATCGGTAACTATTTGCTATTTCTTCTTCAAGGATCAAGATCAGAATACGATACGGCAAGCACTTTGTGCGCTACTGCACCAGCTCTTCACTCGGAAACCGGCCTTAATTAAACATGCAATGGCCAAATTTCGCACGGATGGAAAAGGCTTGATCAACTCAACAGAGTCGCTCTGGGAAGTCTTACGAAACTCTGTCAATGATTTACAGACTGGGCCTATTATAATAGTCCTTGATGCCCTGGATGAATGTCTTGCATCAGAATTCGAGAATCTGATGAAACATATCGAGATCCAATTTTCAGAAACGAATTTAGTTCAGGGCAAGCTGAAGTATCTTCTCACATGCCGCCCATATGATCAAATCGTTTCCAGATTTCAATATTTAAGGGATTATTTTCCAAATATCCATATACCAGGAGAGGAAGAATCAGACACCATTAGTCAAGAGATTAACTGTGTTATCGCCTACCGTACTAAGCGGTTATCCATAAAGAACAACCTGCCGTCTGAGATTGAAAACTATCTCGAGTTTAGGCTAGGGAACACCCCTCACCGCACCTATCTCTGGGTATTTTTAATATTCGATTACTTGGATAAAGAGATCTTCAAAAAGACTCAGAAAGAAGTCGAATCTATTATTACAACGCTTCCGAAAAGTATTAATGAAGCATATGAGCAAATACTTAACAAGTCTAAAGACCACCCGATGGTTCGAAAAGCTCTAAGTATTATTTTGGCGGCTAGTCGGCCACTGACTCTATCAGAAATGAACGTGGCCGTGAGCATGGATGATACTATACATAACTTCAATGATCTTGACTTAGAGCAAGAGCGATCTTTCGAATCACGCCTAAGGACCTGGTGCGGATTATTCATCACAATATACCATGGAAAGATCTATTTCCTTCATCAGACGGCCCGTGATTTTCTTTTAGCAGATAGGGCATCGTCAAGATCCATCACCCCCGGCTTACGATGGAGAAACTCAATCTTAATTGGCGACGCACAAACCGTTCTTGCAGATATCTGCGTGCTTTATCTTGGTCTATTCAACTCGCCAGATATTATGGGGGAGCGCGATCAACCTCGTGGCACACACGCATTCTTAGAGTATTCGGCGAAAAATTGGAACACCCATCTTCGCGAATCTCATATTATGAGCAGTAGTGCTATTCTGTCATCCGTTCTCAAGATATGTGACGCGAATTCGAAGAGCTATTCAGCGTGGTTTGACCTCTTTTGGCAGACCACAGGTCTGCAACCTACTGAACACTTTACCGATCTCATGATAGCTTCTTATTGTGGTCATACTATCGTTGCCAAGCTGTGTCTAGAGAACGGAGCCGATATTGAGGCGAGAGATACTATACATACTAGGACACCGCTGTTATGGGCCGCCACTGGGGGGCAAGACGACGTCGTTAAGCTACTGATTGAGAAGGGAGCTGATGTTAATGCAAATGAACATGGCCGTACGCCATTATTATGGGCTGCTAAGCAGGGGTACGACGCCACTGTTAGACTGCTGCTTGAAGCGAAAGCGGATATTGAAGTAACAGATACTTCGTACGGTCAAACACCCCTACTATGGGCTGCAAAATCTGGGCATGAAGCTGTTGTGAAACTATTACTCGAGTATAAAGCCAAAACCGAATCAAGAGATGCTACATTTGGTCAGACACCGTTAATGTGGGCTGTGGAGAATGGACATGATGCCATTACAAGACTTCTTCTTGAAAGTGGAGCAGATATTGAAGCAAAAGATAACATATACGGCCGGACATCAGTATTACTAGCCACTAGTAGTGGCCGTGATACTACCATTAAACTATTGGTTCAAAATGGAGCAGACCTCGAAGCGAAAAATAAGGGTGGTTGGACACCACTAACATGGGCTGCGGCGAGAGAGCAGGCAAGGATCGTTAGGCTTTTACTTGAGCACGGTGCTCATATTCAAGCAGAAGACAGAAAGTTTCAATCGATGCTACTGTGGACTGTGAAAGAGGGACACGAGGATATTACTAGGGCAATACTGAAAGGGGGAGTTGGTGTAAACGTGAGAGACAATGATGGGCAGACACCACTACTACTTGCTCTTGAATCGAAAAGTCCAGTGGTCGTTGAGCTGTTGTTAATTCAGGGAGCTGATGTGGCACCGGCCTGGAAGGATAAGGAGGGCCAGACACCACTCATATGGGCAATTAAGGAGAGGCATGAGGCAATAGCCGAGCTACTCTTACGTCAGGGAGCTGACCTAGAAATGAAAGATAAAGAGGGCATAACACCACTCATATGGGCTATGAAAATGCATAACATAGCGCTTTTTAAGCTGCTATTAGATAAGGGAGCCGACATGGAAACGAGAGATAATATCGACCAGACACCACTTATAATGGCGGTTAAGTGGCGTAATGTGGAGATAGTGAAGCTACTCTTAAGTGTGGGAGCTGATGTAGAAAAGGGTGATATAGTAGGTCGATCACCTCTTCTGTTGGCAGTTGAATGGGGTAATTTGGAGGTTGTGGAGCTACTACTAAGTGTAGGAGCTGATGTGGAAAGGGATGATAGAGATGGTCGAACACCACTCATATGGGCTGTTAAAAGGCATAAGATAGGGATTGTTGAGCTGCTTCTAAATAAGGGAGCGGACGTGGAAAGAAGTGATAAAGACGGCGAGACACCACTTCTGTTGGCAGTGTTTTGGGGTAATTTGGAGGTTGTGGAGCTACTACTAAGTAAGGGAGCCGATGTGGAAAGAAGCGATAAAGACGGCAGGACACCCTTGACATGGGCAAATAAGATGAGAAAGGAGTCCATCTTGGAGCTACTCTCAAAGGCAACGGCAGCTAGAGTGTAGCCGAGTGATAAGGATACATGCCGTCAAAGAGATCACTTGCATCTATTATACAGGAAAGGCCAATCTTTTAGTAATGTATAAGCGCGAGGCCTTGAATATGATTCGATTATTGATGTTGTTTCTATAAAAGACGGATATGATGTTGGAGGTCTTCATCACGATCAGCTCCTCGAATATGAGTGTTTGGGGAGGTGTCAGAATTCTTGGCTCAATATATAATACTATCCATTGCCAAATAATATAATATCCTGGAGTATCCAGTTGCCGATGTTGAAGAATATTGGTTTTAAAATGTGCCATATATGAAGGGAATGGCTCTACCCTTCCGCTGATAAAAGTGTCTCATAGACATAGTTTCATCTTCGATCTAGTTGAAACAGGCCTTCACTCCGGCCAATTCTTCAGACGTTGGCTTCATGCCGCGGTACTTCATCTGCTGACCTTTATCTTCTCGCCTCTGCCGATTATGTGAATACTTCATTTATTTTTGCCAACTCAGTGAAACATTCACAGCGCAATCGCCATGCCAGGACTGTTCAATCTTTGACCGGCCCTTACCGGTTTTGGCTGCCGCTCTCCCATTGGCTAGCACCCAATGAGTACGACGCAGACCAGACCCAATGCGGATGCCAGTCTCCTATTGGCTGTTAAACCTACTCCCTATCCTTCTTCATATGGCGGGTGATGCCGTATATACCAAATTAACGACGAGGAAATATATTTCAGCGGACTTTGCAGAGCCTGAAGGGGCGGAGATTGTGCAAATTCCGGTGCGTATTGAAATGTCTATACGATCCTACCATGATGAACAGTTATAAAAACGGTGGAAGAAGCCAACATTTGTTGGTCTTTCTCCTACAACATCGACAACATCAAATTCTCAACACCTTGAAGTCTGTTCTCGTGTTACATCTTCATTGCTTTAGACCATCATTTGTTCGAATTCGCCATCATAAATCACGTTCTAAATATGTCTGCGTCTGCCACCGACCGTGCTCTCGTTCAGAAACGCGATCTCCCGCTCAACGTCTCCAAAGAACTCTGCGCGGGCCGAACCTACATTGTCACTGGTGCAAATGTTGGTCTTGGACTTGAGGCTGCACGCCATTTAGTAGGCGTAGGGGCGACAAAAGTCATCCTTGCAGTACGCAATCTCAAGGCCGGTGAGGCTGCTAAGAAGGACATTGAGGCCTCGACGGGAATCAAGGGCGTTGCTGAGGTCTGGCATCTGGATCTTTCCAGCTATGCATCCGTCCGTGCATTCGCATCCAAGGCGGTTGATATGCTTGAGCGCATTGATGCTGTCATTGAGAATGCGGCCGTTGCAGGGTCGGGCGGGACAGCGGAGGGCCATCATTTGACACTGACAGTCAATGTTATAAGCACTTTCCTTTTGGCCATTCTCCTGCTTCCAAAATTGCGCTCCGACTCAGCCAAATACGGGTACACCCCTCGCCTGAGCATTGTCTCTAGTGGTACAGGCCTTGACTTAGGTGAATACTGGTCCAAGATTGCCAATGATCCGATTGTGAACATGGATGCAGACGACGAATTGGGCATGAAGAGGTAGTTGATGATCTACGTCCTTCGATATATACACTATTGGTTTGAATATATATACTAACAAAAACTTCTCTAGCTACCCGGCATCCAAGATGATGGAAATCTTTGCTGTCCGCGAGATCGCAAGGTTACTTCCAGTGGCTCGCGGTGGGGTCATTATCAACCTCATCAACCCCGGCTTATGCGAAACATCACTCTCGCGGAACGCACCAGAAGAGTTTAAGGCTCATTTGAACAAGATGCTGGAGGAGTGTGGTCGAACCGCTGAGTGTGGTAGTCGCACCCTTCTTGCTGCAGCAGTTGCAGGCGAGGATAGTCACGGTTCCTATATGGACGACTGCATCCCGGCTGAGTAAGTACATCTATTCATAAATGTTTTGGTTACTCTAATACTGGTCGAATATCTACTAACATATTGCAGTAACATGATACCGGATTGGATGGACGCCACTGCAAACAAGCAGGGTTGGGATAGCATTGCTAAAGAGCTCGAGAAAATCGAGCCTGGTTGTGTCTCAAGAGCTCTGGAGTGAGATTTTAGGGGAGTGATGAAGGTTAATATACATGTAGTCTTCTATCTAAGGCTTGGTGATAGCTCCTAAAGAGACAGTTGACTACTTTGGTATTGAGTCACCTTGACGAATAACGCTGAAGCCTCGCTCTCGTAGAAGTCATTCATCCAGGGAAACTTGAAAAGAATACTTCTTACACTGTCCCAGGTGCCTAGTCCAAGTGCTTGCATCGTCTCCCAAGTCTTTGGAACCAGCCAAATATCGTGACTAGGATCCTGCAGGATACCAGCTGCTCCCAAGAATAATAGCCATAGAAGAATTTCCTGCGTCTCAGAACTGGTCTCTATACTTGCTTCATCGCGTAGTAGTTGTGATAAGATTGAATTTTCCACCACGCGGCGATCTAGGCCGCATAGGAGAGAGCTGACCAGCATCAGGAGACCTAAATGTGCCATACTCTGGAGGCGATTAAGTGAGCGCGGCTTGTTCAATGGAGCATAGTTGAGAAGACGGTGACCAAGCCAGATATAGCTCCTCAAAAACTTCGCCCTAGACAATTTGGAACGTTTGTTTGCGCTCGCCTCGTTGACTAGCATGGACATCTCAGCTGCACTTTTCCAGAGCTCGCATAGTTCCCGGCCAAGTTGCTCTCGAAACTCTGGGTTGAGGCTGAGGGAAAGGTTACTTTGATCTCGTATAGAAGGCATATCTAGCCTCTCCATGGCTTTAGAATTCTCAAAAAGTTTTATATTCAATTTGGGAGTAGCACCAAATCTGAGGGCATAGTCGAGGTCTGCTCTGTACTCTTGCGTTAACACTACATTTTATGAAGTTACAATAGATTTAGCGTACCTATAAATCTTCTGCATTATCTCAGGCTCTTCGGACCCGACACGGTCTAAGCCACCTCGCGTCTCGACCATACGAAAAAGACCTGAGAGGTGAATCATGCCCTGGTCGTAACGGCCTCGGCTAGACTCGTATGTCGATAAGCTCATTACCACGGCAATGGTGGAGTTAGATACATGTTTTGTTCCGGATATGCGCTCGTTAATCAGGCGAAAAGCCTGGGTAAGATGGCGGATGGTAGAGACACCGGCCTGTGGCGAGATGTGGTTGAACTCGAGAACTGTGGCCAGCGCGCAATGATAATCTAGCCGTGATATTTAAGCTTATTTGTGACGGCCTATAACAGAGGAGCGTGACATACAGGCTTGGTCCGTAAAGATAAGTTGCAGAAAAATTGAGTGGCCGACGCTACCTTCGGAAAAAGCTTTGTTGAGACTAGGTAAGCAGCGAGGCGCATTCATGAAAGCCACGGCTATTCATAATGTAAGTCCAGGAAAGTCATGGAATCTGCCGGCTCAGATTTCCTCCCAACTTACCTTCGTACATGAGCAATCTGTCTTCTTGCGCTATATCTATCGGTAGGCTCAGAACCGATACACTGTCGCCTATAACAGGCTCAATCCGTGAGGGCGCATCCTCAATGTCTCTATGAGAGCTATAGCCCTCGTCGCGGTTGTCTTGATGTACGTCTGAAGACTCATGTTTAGACTTCACAGCGAAGAGAGGCTGTACCAAGGCTTGGCGTTCGAATGCTTTCACACGTGATGGCCGAGTGATCCTACGGCCAAGGTTTTGTCCCTTGGCGGCTTGACGGCGGATCACGGACCTTGTTTTGTTGTCGATAACACTATTGTTATTGATAAATGTCAGATCCATATCGATAGAGATAATTATTGAGGGAACGTTGGATTTGAAGGAAACTATTTTGTAAAAGGAGATTTTACTGGCTGCTAATAATTTAGACGCAGACCATTGCATTCCGGAGATACGATTCCGGAGATATCCCTAGTAAGGCCGATATTTACTACTTCTAGACATAGAGACGCATATTCATACTGTTCGATGTAAATCACGCCAGAAACCGGACGGCGCTCCTCTTATTGACTAATATATTTCGTCTTTGATCATACGTGAAGTAGATCTAAAGAAGGACTGTTGTTCGAGATGTCACACATAGAATCTGTCTTCATCTGCGATTCATAGCAGTGAGCTACTATTGAATAGCTACAGTGTTACACAGGAACTCCTTCAACCCCCCATGTAAGTGCCCTAGTCGTCAGAACCTCGTCTTTACGAGCCACGAGATCCTCGACGTCCCAGTTGGCCCATACAAACTTGTTCTTAAGGAACTGCGCCTCGTCCGTTAGCAGCCAGACGCAGAACTGGCCTGGTAAGTCGGCTTTTTGGAAGCAGTATTGTCAGCATTTATAATCTGAAATGGAGAGAAAAAGTCGATGGAAGCAATTGCAATAGGATGAGTGGGAAAGGCTGGTAAAAGAGAGACTCACTTGTGTCCGGCGCAACAAAGACAGGCATATCATCGCCCCCGAGCTCCGTATTGATAATACCAGGCTGCAGGCTAACCACGTGAATAGAAGGATTTTCGGCAGCAAAGTAGTCTATCATCTTGAGATTGGCCGCTTTGGCCATTGAGTAGGCAAAGTTGGTGACCACTGGTCTCGCGTGTGCCATCATTGATGAGACATTGATCAGCACGGCTTTGTCGCCTGGTGGTGCCAGCGGTACCCATGCGTTGATTGCGTTAAAGGCACTCAGCACGTTGAGTCCAAAGGTTTTCGTCATGATTTGGGCATCATAGCCTAGCACCGTTCCCATCTTTGGCGCCATGCCAGCATTTGACACGAGCACGTCGAGGTAAGTTGGGCTTGCCTCGGTGTTGATTTTGGTCTGGATGGACCGGAGCGCAGCGTTCACCGTCTCACTATGCATAAGGTCCGCCACCTCTGTGACGATAATGGGCGAATGTCCATGCTTGGCGGCCTCTGATTCCATCTCAGCCGCAGTTTGTTGTAACCGATCGGCGCGCCGGCCCAAGATGGCTACAGAACGGGCTCCCGCCTGCGCGAAGGCAATGGCGATAGCTTTGCCAATGCCTGTACCGCCGCCTGTAACGACAATATTCTTCCCTGCTGCCGCAGTTGCGATCTCGGGTCGCGACGGGGAGATAGCAGGATAAGGACGGTGATGATAGCCTTTGGTGAAGGAAGGCATCTCTGGAACCACGATATCCGGCTGTGAATCAGGTGCGGAAGCCATTGAGGATGAGAGGACTGTCGATTCTGGTTATAATTCTAAAGTGCAAGATGCGAGTGATGTTTAGAGCTCTGGTCTGATTGCTTTGGTCGACAATCTACAACTTGCTGTCTCGCCATCTTCTTATAACATGCAGAAACCTGAACGATCACCTATCGAGACCGACCCTGAAATCCGCTATTTTCATGATGATGCATCCCGTCGGATGTTGAATTCCACGGGGAGTTGTGGTCATGGACCATGGGCTGCAGTGCGACTGTCTCTAGTCGAGAAAGCCTTCAGCGGGCAGGAAATCATCAGTGCAGCGGGTCAATCGCACACCAGGTACGCTCATCTAAGTTGTAAAGATTATTTCGTCGTTGCGGACTTTGTAATTAGTTGACTGGGATAGCGGCGGACTGGCGGCTTTGTCATCGCTCGAGCTCCGCGGGGAGTTTGCAAGATGTATTCCATTCTAGCTAGCGTAATCAGGCTATATGTGATTAAGTCAGGAGCAGCGAAAATACATGTATAGACTATGCCCGCGGGGAATTTGCAAATGTTGCTTTGTGAATTGTTGAGCAACTGACAGTGACCTGAAGAATGAAAGACTCTACTGAGACAGCTGTCTCGTCTCGGAGGGGAGGAAGAAGAAAGGTATGTAGCTATCCCGCCCAATTGTTTGGATGAGATGGCATTGAGCCAGACTTCCTTGACCACTTACCAAGATCGTAGGCTTGCGACCTATGCTGTCAAAAGAAGATTCGTTGCAACGGTACAAAGCCGCGGTGCTCTCATTGCCAGATCTACGAGTCGGATTGCGTGTATAATGGCGTGCAGCGGAAGACAGTTCCACGGGTCAATAGGTAAGAGCGAAAACTGCTATATAATGGGCTCCGATATTGTGCAAGTAAAAGCTGATATATTCTACAGTGCCCCTAGAGTCGAGTCTCTCGAGGCTCGCATGGGCCGCATGGAGTCAATGCTCGAGGGTCTGAAGACCCAGATTAATATCCTGTCTCAGAGAGGGGAAATCGAATCGGCCGTTGAGGATGTTCAAGAAGTCTTTCCGTCAAGCGAAGAACGAGAAGATGAACGGACTCTTCCACCACTCTCTAACATTCTTCCTATAGTGGACGAGTACTTCTCATCCACTAACCGGCTCTTACCTCTATTTGATCAAATACAATTCATGCAGATACTGCGTGGTTGGTACTCAAATCTAGATCAGCGTGGTTCGGCTACCTGGGCAGCCATTAATGTCGTTCTTGCGCTTGGTTTGCTTCTCCAGCCACATATTGATGCTGGAGGGGGTTTGACAGTAGCAACGCTCGTCAAGAATTCGCAATCGGTCCTAGATGAGATAGTCACTCGCGAAGAAGATATACTCAGTGCACAAATCGTTCTTGGCCTCTGTATCCTTTTTCAGGAATCGCCCGATCCTCAGCCTGCAAGTGTCTTGGTCGCGACGGCTGTCACACTGGTACACAGACTGAGACTTTATAGTCGGTCAGGACAGGAAAATCTTAGCCAGGCAGACGTCGGACAGCGCGACCGCTTGTTCTGGATCGCCTACGTTCTGGATAAAAGTGTTAGCTTACGAGCGCAGCAGCCGCCTCTACTCTCCGATGCGTGGACAGATATCGACCTGCCTGAAGCTGACCCCATTGATGGCGCCGGCGTCGTCTACAGCCTCCAAGGAACAAGTAAGATAAACTTCTTCCGCCTCCGTGTACAGCTTGGGATCATTCAGGGGAAGGTATACGATTGGTTATATTCAGTAACTGCTGATAAACTGTTGTCTGCTGCGAAAGAACAATTCGTAAAGTCAATTGAGTGTATGCTCCATCAATGGGAAGAAAGTTTACCAAGAGAGTTCATGCCGGATTCTATACTTGAATCCGCTCCTCCAGGGACCGTACAACACCTGGCTTCCCTGCACTGGACCTATCTCCATACCTCGGCCCTGATACATCGGGCTCATTCACACAATCAGAAGTGGATACAGATTATCCTCCAACGCAGCGCTATCGTTATTGACGAACCGATCAGATGTGCCATCACTAGCCCACAGCCATCTCTACCAGGGTCCTGGTCTAAGTTGGTTGGCTCTTCACGGGCGTGCATGGAGCTTTGGGATAGCATGCTGACATACAATGAACCGTTGATCTGGTACGTTTCCATGATTAATAAGAAATGGGATATTTCGAGAGCCATTAACGATAGTTATAATGGACAGGTCTACTCTATGTGGTCGAATCACGGGACTCCTTCTGCTCCTAGTGAACAATCTGACAGAGCCTCAGCATGAGATGCTCGTGGCAGACCAGAGGCTTGTCGAGGCCGCCATACAATCACTAGCGCCGATAGCTACGAAATTAAGAAACAGGCAGTTCCAACAGGTTTATCACGCCTGCGAGGAGTTAGCACTCAAGGTGCGAATGTTGATAGAGCGGAATATCAACATGGCCTCCGCCTCGGAGGTAGAATGTCTCTTGCCGGAAGTTCAATTCAGCAGCTCTCTTGACGAAACCGGGGCTCAGCCAGCCGTGGGATTAGTACACGGATTATACCATGGCGGCAAGCGCCCAGAAGTAATGCCAATAAACCCATCAGGAGAGGCAATGCTGCAGGAGGATGAGAGTCTATCAATCAACAATTTTGCAATATCTGGCAGCGCTTTATTTAGTTGGAATTAGTTATAATATTGCACGGTTTCGCTGTTTGTGATGAGATAAGGAGCCATTACAAGCCTGGTATGGGAAATCATCATAACAAATTTGAACAAAGCCTGGGCTATAATTCCTACAGTTCAAGCTATAACGGATGAGATCACCCGAAATATCACAAACATAATCCAAATCGATGTCACCGAGCTTGAGACGTCGATTAAATAACCTCGGTAGACTGACTTCTTGAAACTACGGACATAACTAAGCAGATGGCGAGACTCCGCTGCCCCGCCCACCCATCCTGAACAAGGGTCAATTAGTGTGGATGTGCTTCGTCCGTTCAGTTGTCCGTCGTCCGGCTTCTATTAAGTCCACTCTCCTGCTCGGTCGCTGCATTTTGTGCATGCAGCAAACTTGACTCCATACAAGGTAGACGGTTGATCACTAATTAAAAACCACAATGTCTAGTTACGGAGAGAAAATACTTTTCCCAGATAAGTCCCTCTATCTTGTTCATAAGATTCATCAGGGAACGAGTTTTGGTAGGATTTCTCAGTGGCAGACTCGGCCCAGGAAATTACAGACCACCCCTAAGCTCAGCGGCGCTGCTATCTCACCCGGATCAACTGGGAAGAGAGAGGATGCAAACAAAAGAAAAATTCGGTTTATCGACTGCAACAGGCAGGAAAATCGGCCTCGAGAGAAAAAGAAACGACAAGAAAAAAGAAACACGGCCACTTTTCGCATCCAAAAGAAGCCTCTGATTCACCAACCCTCGAGCCAGCTACTGAAGCAGTCAACAAATGCTAGTCGAGTGCATCGTGATCAACACCTGGTCATAAAAGATCATGCACCAAGTTTACATGCAACTTCCAACCATGAAGTTCTGAGTCTTGCAATGCCACCTTTGTTGGATAGAATGCCTCCATCATTGTCCCATCATGTCATTCTGTATATTAATTACTGTTCGTGAACATTGCCATTGTCACACTACAAAATTGCTAACGATTCTTACAGACTTTCATGTTATCGCTACTGACACATATCCGCTATCATCACTCTTATTGTTCAATCCTGCAAAGCAACATTGGTTTCCCCGTATGTTAGGGGATGATGTGTGGCGCTACATCATTCTGTCATACTCTGCGAGGACTCTTGCAAAGGTCACCCAGAATAGCGTCAATCTGCAAGACGCTCGCAGCTTATTAAACGAAGCCTTACGGAGACTGAATCACAGAATATCCACAGGATATATGCAAACCGATGAGACATTAGGCGCTATTGCCTGTCTAGCCAATTGGAGTGTAAGCTCTCTCCCATGACAGTATTTTAACCGGCCAGAACAATTATCTGAAGCTCTTCTTTAGAATTCGTTAGGCGATCACGAGAAGTCGTGGGCCCACGCTCGAGGACTAGCAGAGCTAGTCAGCATTCGAGGAGGACTATCTAGCATCAATGAGACACTCAGGTCCAAGATGTACCGGTAAGAGAGCGCAGGGCCCATGTTGTATACCAGAGTATACCAGAGTATTGACAATTTTCAGCGGCATTCTTGAAATCGCGGTAGACTCTGATAATATTCCAAACACCCAGCTTCTATCTGATCTCGTCGAGATTACTGGAAGTTCTTCTGGTCAAATTAATAAGATTGTCCCGGCGAAGCTTCCGTGCTCATGTGAAATAAGCATGGATTTAGCCAGTATATTCTGCGACATCTCATCACTGAGCGGCGCGCTCCAAGATGCCATGATGAGGCAAACAAAACTCAATCCCCAATACATGGATTCGGCCGTTTTTGGCCTTCTTCAGCGGCTTCTTCTGTGTACCTCTCAGGATATGAGCGCATGTCACAACGCATTTCGAATCTGTCTTATTCTATACATTAAGTCACTAACATGCACGATTGCACGATTCGTTGTGACTTCAACGACTCTAGTTAGGAAATTGCAGTCTTATATGGAAGGTTGCTTGTTAACGCCAACACACTTAACGAGATGGATGCTATTCATGGGCTGCCTGGCTGCTGCAGACGGAACACTCGAAAAGAAATGGTTCGTCTCATCTCTTGTTGAATGCTTGTCACAAGACATGAGAGGAGAGGATGGTCAATGTGCCTTTCAAAATGAACTGAACAGTGTAATGTGGATTGAGTTTGTACATGGGAAGCATACAAATGCGATTTGGTCTTTGATAACTAGATAGTTCAAGGAAGATGGATATACTGTCCATGCCTTGTATCAATCTCATTCGATTCTTCCATCTCTCTACTCGTCTCCGTGCAAGCCCCCAAATCCATCCAAGAACATATTGATATGCGTAGCAGTGAGTTTAGCGTACTGGTACAGAAAGCCATGTCCAGCCTTGGGATAGATGATGAGCTGAGAGTTGGGAATTTTCTTAGCCAACTCCCAGCTACGGCTTGGTGGTATAAGAAGGTCATCATCACCATTGATTACTAGAACTGGCATTTCCAGATCGCTCAGACGATCATATGCACCATTCTTTTCTGGCGTGTTCCAGTGGACCACGGCTTCAACTTGCCGAGCTGTGCCCTCAGAGTTAACGAACTCCAGGAGAGGGGCCTCACCATCGACTTTTCGTTCGTTGACGCGATTCCACCATCCCTGTGCTGCTTTACGGCCAGCATCGGTCTGGTAAAAAAACGAATACGCAATAGCATGCTGCACTTCTTCTGGGGTGCTTTCAGCTGTTGTAAGAACAGCCATCGGCTCAGGCTGGGCTTTTTGACGCGGCCAAACAATACCGGCAATGTCCGATGACTCTTCGTAAGGAGCTGCAGAAGTAGTTCCCAGCAGGACGAGCTTGCGGACCTTGTTCGGTACTGTCAACGCCACTAATTGAGCGGAAAGCCCACCCATTGAGAAGCCGGCAACATCGTAACGGTCGATACCGAGGGCATTCATGAGATTGATTTGGCAGTCTGCCCATCCCTGGTACGTCATAGGGATTGTACCGCTGCTACGGCCCACGCCTGCTTGATCAAATAGAATCACAGGTCGCTTTTCTGCAAGATTGTTGATGAGGATAGGGTCCCAGAAATCCATATTGGATCGAAAAAATCCATGCATCACAAGAGGTAGGCCCTCTGAAGAGCCAATGCGACGGTACGCATATTTGACACCATCAGAAGCGATAATGTATTGCGTTGGAGCTGTCTGGTGGGTTGACATGGTGCTTTAAAATCTGAATTATTTTTGTTTGTGGTAGCCTGGACGCAGTGTGTATGAGGAGCTGAATGAGGGCGGATATCAAACTGAGCATATTGCCTTTGCAGATGGGCCTGTTTATATACCATAACATAATGGAGATTTTATTCCTCTGTTTATGACCTTTTTACCTCTTACCAAAATTCCATGATGCGATTTCTACTTTGTTCACAGCTAGGTGACTTCATTGCTAGGTACAAAGAATCGCCATGGTTGAAATGGACCAGAACGGCAGAGCCTAACTTGGAAATTCAACGATAAATCAGGTTAGTTATTTCTATATTGGCAGGGATACTCTAGAGCTCCCCGAGTACAACAATTAATCTGTTCATACTCCGCGGAATAGTTGTAAATACCGAAGCAGTCTACAAGGCGGAATCGGGGCGTTTGAGTCTCGCCGCGTCGGCGATCTCCACAAAATGAATCGAAACAGGTAATTTCCTAAAAAGGCAATTTGCACTGGAAACGGTTGGGCACATCTCACTTGGTCGGATGTCGCGAGGTCAACGACTGGATGGTATAATTCCGTCGCCATTTGTGTTCAGAATATGAGATCAGTGTCTTTTCTCTAGCTCGGGCCCATTACGTATGAACTTCAAAAATAACGCACTTGAGCAGCTACCCCCGTTCCGAAACGGATAGGCTTGCCTATGGAGTGCTGCGGTATGTCATCCTACGGCAAACCGTCTAATTCCATGGCAGTGGTGATTTAAGTGGGAGATTCTAACGTACAAGTAACTCACAAGTAGTGAGTGATGATACTTTAGAATATAATAAATCATCGCTTGGCATAATTTTCTTTTAGTTGGTAATTTGCAACTTGATATGACTAGCAATGAGCTATATCTACTCTTACGGAAATCGGTAAAGGTGAACTTGAGAAATAGTGAAAGAAACAGAGCGACTGTACGATCAGTCGCATTACAACGAGCTTATAGTAGATATAATATGCAAAGAAGAAACCTATAACGCAAGCTTCCACGGCTACCATATACACAAGCCATCTGGCGGTGGAGAATAATGCGCATACCAAGCTTCCTCATTTTCCAGGTTGACATAAAAATATGGCGCAACCATGTCAGCTTGAATCTTCATCCAATCCTCAATGTCGATGGCATCACCAAATTCGTCCGTCGCCTCTTCGGGCGGCAGCGAATCGACCCATCCTCGGACAATATTCACATACCCGTTTGAAGAACCGCCAACCAAGCTCAGTAGAGCGGCTTCATCTACCTGGATAAAGTACGTATGCCTCGAACCGCGGTTATGAGAAGTAGTATCTATATCATACCCTCCTTGGACTTCAGAGCGTGCCCACGCCCTAAATCTATGCTTCAGCTCATCTAGAGAAGCGCCCTCGAGCTCGTGATCCTCGACAAAGACCCAGTCTAGCTTGTCAGCAATGTCGGGAGCATCTGACTCGGCGATTTTCTTGCGTGTCCTTTTCTCGACAAGATCTTTAAAGCTTTCCCAGGTACTCTGGAGCTCCGGCTTGTAGCTGCATCGATAGATGACCCAGCCCCATTTCTCTTCGCTCGAGCCAGAGTTCAACATCCACTGGATTTTGCGCTCGTCGGAGAGATCGTACCATTCCATGCCAATCGATCTCGACTTCTCATGCGAGCTGGCTAAAGCCATGAAGGGTCGCCTGGACAAGCTGATTCGAGTTGATTGATAGGCTGAAATGATGGTGCCAGGGTAATGTTTGAAACGTGCGGGCTGCCGATGAAAGCTAGAATAGAGCTGTTTGCTGATAGCCATCAGCGACCGCGGCAGCTGGGCTTTCAGGCCGAATTGCCGCGCTAGAATAGCAGCCATGTCGCTTTCGGCGAACAAACACGAGATATTGAAAGATGAAGGAGGCAAAAGGTCAGAAAATTAGAGGCGAAAAATTGGGTGAAGCGGCGTTGACTTGGCTATGGAGTTGGCGGAAGTAACATTGGAAGTGCAACCGTGGCGCATACGCACGCTGAGCCGTTGCGCTAGGCAGCGAAAAATGCCCAATGAATCAAACGGTACCAGAAGATTTGACAATTTACAACATGGAACCTAAACTCGATTATTAAGTCATATGAGGAATGAAGTAACGAAAACATACTGAGATGATTGCATCTGTCATCTATATGTCCACGGTCAAATTCGATATGGAGAACTAAACTGCGAGCGGAGCACCTCCAAAAATTATGTAAACTAACATCCATCTATCGCTCCGTAATGATACCTAACTAATCGCTATTTCATATTTTGAAGCTGTAGAACATGCTTTAAGTGTGGATAAAGGTCAATCAAATATTCAATCAGCGGCCGACAGAAGAATAAAGTTTACAGACCATAGAACGAACTACTGCAGCGGCCCGAAAGACAAAGTTTAATGATGCAACCAAGCTCAACAATACGGCAAAGCTGGGTTTGAGCAGCTCCCTGGTATAAAACCCTGGCTGGTTTTCCCCAGATCAACTTCCAATATCTGCGCTGAAGGATCTAACAAATGATCGATAATGTGAACGATACCCTATGATGTACCCGTTAAAGTATATTCTTAATTGCGTAGCGCCATGTTTCAAGACTGCCTTACCTTTGTAACAGGAATATCCGCTTCAGTGACACTAGAAACTTTATTCAGGGTAAGGTTCCCATTGACGATCTGGGCTCCAACAAAAAGAAAGGTCCCGGTCTGAAAGCGCGTATATGTAGTGTTAAAGTTCTTGACCAAAAGTTGAGAATTCGGCACGTAATGGTGCTGCAGTAGATTCCCCAGCCACCATTTGCCCTTTGGAGTAGCTGCAAATGTAGAATAGTACGCTCCCGTATTTCTGAAAGCTGTATCTGAAGGGGCGAAGAAAGTGTACGACCAAGAAGGAGCTGTATCAAAAGCTTCGCTAAATCCTATGTGATCGTCAGCTGTCATTTATAAACGGCGGGGAAAAGCGTCAAGCACGCATACCAGCGCATTCGCTTAGCACCGTCGCCAGGATGCTCAGATCATCTCTTGACTTGACGAAGTCGAGCAATGTATTGATGCTGGGATCTTTAGGAGGGATGTAAGTGCCAGCTGGAGCTGGATAATATGCCAAGGGATCGTGATCAACAACATCCGCAGAGGCGAGACCTCCCAAAAGGGAGAGGGAAAGTATTCGAAGCTTTAACATTCTTGCTGAAAAATGTATGCTCCCAACTGCCCAGAATGAGAAAGATTGATGATAACAAAGATTTTCCTGGCTGTTAGTTCCAGATGAGGGCAGGTCTTTAGGCGGAAGCTGACCCCAAATGTGCTGCTTATGGAGATGGACTGGGGCTACCAGGGGCGGCGTAGAACTGTCAACATCGGTGAGCTTTGCGCCCGGCGATCCCCCGCACGATGCTCCGGGACAGGGTTCAAGCGTCTGGAACTAACCCAGGCCCCAGACTCTAGCATAGTCTAAATGTCTCGGGGCAATCCCAGGCCCGGTGAGGAGAAGAAATTCGGGGTTGATAGTGGGATAATTATGAGCTGAGCCGAGAGATGACGAAGGGCTATGAAGAAGTAAGGGTATATGGTAGCTTTGAGGAGACAATTCCAAGATCCATCAGAAATCTAACACTCTAGGATCACAGTTTCCTTTCTTTTTTTTCTTTTTTGCGTCGGTCTTTGTGCTCACAATGTTGGCCACAACATTACTCGTTGGACTTCTGGCGGTGCCTTGCCTGGGTAGTGTAAATCCAGCAAAGCCTCAGATGGGTAAGTAAAAGCATCGACTCGTATGGATAAAAACGACTAAACGCCTCAAGGTTGGAACACCTGGAACACATTCAAGAGCAATATAAATGAGACATTGATCAAGACAAGCGCAAAGAGCCTAGTAGACACTGGCCTTGCTCGGGCTGGCTACAAATACGTCAACCTGGACGATGGGTGGCAAGCCTTTACACGAGATTCATTGGGTCGGCAGCAGCCAAACTCTACCAGGTTTCCCAGCGGCATTAGGGCATTGGCAGATTTCGTGCATGGTCTGGGACTAAAGATTGGAATTTATAGGTGAGCGGGTGATGCACATCCATCTGAGAATCACTCCACTAACACCAAGTCCCTTAAGCGACGCGGGCATTTATGACTGTGCCTTTTACCCTGGAAGCTATGGTTACGAGGAGCGAGATGCTGCTACTTATGCGTCATGGAAGATCGATTACCTCAAGTATGATAACTGTGGCGGCTTTTTTGCTGGCACAGTTTCTCCTCAAGAACGTTTCCTGCGCATGGGCGACGCATTGAACCGATCTGGCCGCGACATCCTCTACTCGCTGTGCCAATGGGGAAATCAGTTTCCGTGGCATTGGGCATCTTTCTCGGATAGCTACAGAATCTCTGGCGACATTAAGAGTGCATTTGGCGAGGATAGTAGTGGTGTCTGCCAATCTGCTTACTGCCTGAATACCGGTTATGCAGGAGTCAGTGTGCTGACAATGATCCGCAAGATGCGGGAGTTGTCGCGATTCCAGAGACCTGGTTCATGGGGTAAGTAATATTCTCCCATTTGCTACTCGAGAATTGCCTTTTAACTTGACCTAGGTGACATGGACATGCTCGAGATTGGTACTGGCACTATGAACTTATACCAAGAGCAGACCCATTTCTCTTTCTGGGCTGCGCTCAAGTCACCGCTGATCATTGGCGCCAACATCAACACGATCAGCAAGTCATCTTTGAACATCTTGCTGAATAAGGAAATCATCGCAATCTCTCAGGATGACGCCGGCGTAGCGGTCAACTACCTGCCCGAGCTATCGACCGAGCACAAGATCCAAGTCTGGGGCGGGCCTCTTTCTTCTGGCAAGTCACGCTATGTGGTATTGGCTCTCAACTATGGTCCCAACATCACCGACATTACAATTTCTCTCAGCGGATTGCCTGGATTGAAGGGTTCTAGCCTATCCGAATATTCCGTACGAGATGTTTGGGCTGGAAAGCAAGGATACCACGGAGGCAACAAGCTCGTGCTGAAAGATGTGGCATTGAACCAGACTAAAGTATTAGTTTTCTCAAAGAAATAATCCATGAATCAGATAGAAATGTGATATAGCAAAGAATCCAAACTTCCACAGCTCGCTGAATTCCCATTGTCTTCAGGTTACTAGTAGCCAGGCGTTGTCTATTACTTGTCCCATAACAAATTCGGCGGTGCAAAGACAACCAAGCACAACGGTTTGCATGCACCAAACTTGGAACTACTTCAAGATAGACCATAATATTACGCAAGAAGTATATTGAGAGCCATATAGCATTGTCCCATCTGAACTAATCGATTGTATCTATTCCGAGGTGAACCGGTGTTGACGCAATTGCTACTCTAGGGAGAACATAGAACGAGATAGAAGGTCAATATTAGTACGTTTATTAGATACATCACTATTCTATTATGCAGCCAATTATTGTGTTCAAGCTGAGTTGATCATGCCCTTTCCCTTTGGCCCAATTTCGCCACCTCCCCAGATAGTCCTGCCATTGTCATTAAGGTACTGACCCTTCTTGTTATAGGACCAAATCAAATCGCCCCAGCTCGGATGGTCACCGGGGCTGGTTGTACCGGCTGTTTCATGAAGTTAGTCGAAGCTTGCTTGACGGCCAGTGTCGAATATACTTACGGTTACCTTCACCTCCGAGGCCATTGATTGTGACCTTCATTTTAGTCGTATAAGGAGCACGAAGTCCCCGCTTGACGACATATTGGTAGTATAAAATCTACATCAAGGTCAATACAGCTCTCAGGGAAAAATGTCATCGAAGGTACAACTTACATCCCATACTTTGGGCGGTGGCTTGGCAACTCCCCGACTAATGTTGGATGGCACAGCCCACGGGCCATTAATCAGAATTGCCTCGCATCGATAGAACTTTGGGTCGTAGGGCACATCGTATCCCAAGTTGTATTTAGCTGTGTATTCTGCAGCCTTGAGTAGAAGATTGTCTCCAAGTGAATACACATCTGTTCCTTGAGATTGCATGATTCTAGCCGCCTCTGCAGTCCAGCCTAGCGCGCCTTGTGCATGGCCTTGGTCGCGGCCAGTTTCTGCACCTTGTCCCGTTTCTGGCTGGAAATTGCCATATATTCCAGCACAGAGATCGTTCTGAAAGGCATATACGGCGTAATTATACTATCACCGTTCGTTAGTTACGGACATTGCGTCTCGCCTCGTGGCTGGGAGGTTGAAGCTCACCAGCGTCACATCGTCTAAGTAAACGGCAAAGGACAGCAGAGCCTTGATGCTAACCATGCCATAGTTTGCCTGGCCAATGATGACGGATTGTCGAGCGAATAACCAGTACAGCTGGTTCGAGAATCCACTTCCACCTGAAGCTTTCGCCCCGGCCTCTATCCAGCCCCCTTCCCATCGCATGATCTCTGCTGCATTCGCAAACATGTCTCCTTCAAGTCCGACGAGAAGAGAGGTGTCAGTGCCAATGATCGAGGTCAGATTCGTGCCCCAAGCATCCAGAATCGTGGTTGATCGATCCCAGTGGCTCTGGTTCTTCGTGATATACCACATTAGTGCATTCTGGTAAGCCGCGCGCACATCGTTACTAAAGGTTGTGTAGTTATTGCTACACCCACCCCGGCAGATGACACTTTTTGGGCCTTGCATAGTGTACTGAGATTAAAAGTCAGCCTCATGGAGGTCCAAAACTGAGAGTATGTCCGACTTACAGCGGCCTGGGAGAAGGAATCTGCACTGAATTTCTCGTATGCTGATTTCCATGGCTCTTGGCCCTTCGCTACCCCCAATCGGATGCGCTCGAGATCATCATGAGTATGCCAGAGTCCGGGGTGTACGAAATCGCCGACATGCTTTTTGGATCCAAAAACTTGGGGGACGACCGGTACAGGTCCATTGAGTATCGGAAGCCCGTTCAGTGGCCCAGTGGCAACGACAATGTTCACCAACAGCCCAAATGCTGTTATCACCGAAGCAATGTTTGACCCAAGCACAATCATCTTGATGCTTGTGGAGAGACGGAAGATCTATCACCACGTGCGAGATGTTGAAGAGACCGCTCATATGCAAGAGGAAAGCAAACCCAAAACGACCGGAGGCAGGGGTGATATTAATGACAACATTGTCATGTTCAATCAATCTCTCGACCTTCACTAAGCCAAGATCCCTGTACCCCGAAACGCTGGATACCGACTTTTCGTGTTGTTTGACATCTTTTCTCCACATTGTCCCCCTCTCTTAACACACATAAGCGCATTATAGCGCGCCGGCCTCCGGGCCAAGTCCCGGAGCAATTCCCGGCATCAGCCATCGAATGACCAGGAGCTCTGTTTCGGCCCGGCAATTGAGCAATAGCAGCAAGGGAAATATCGCCGCCGCAATAGGAGCTTTGATCCAGCAGCAAAACTGCATACCCCACGAGAAACCCTTGTCGTTTACCCCATAATGCTCTCCTGTTTCTTTGGCTTTTTCGCGGGGTAGTCCGGGGTAATCCGGGGTGCTCATCTGTAAGTTTCTGCGGTCCGAAACTCACTCCGATTCTGACTACAGGGTTTTCTTGGAGCTCGTCACGGCTGGTGATGAGTTGACGTGTGCGATTCCAAACTTACCCTTGGGTTGCATTCGCTCAGCCCAGGTACGAGCTGTAATTAAACCCTACAGTCGACGAAGAATGGTTGTCATGAAGCAGAAGTATAAATGAAACAAAAGTCTTTGAATGGAATGGGCTTCTGGATGCCCGTGAGCCAGTGCCTTCTACAATTTAGCAAACGTTTCTCCGCTTCTCACAACCTCGAACATGGCACCTTCACTTGTTGCGGCGTTGCTCTGTAGCTTCGCGCTATTCGATCTGTCTCAAGCGGCGCCTTCGTCGACTATCGATTCCCAACCCCTTGATTCACGCGCTAGTTTCGTTCACCCGGGTCTCCTCCACAGCGAAGCAGACTTTACCCGTATCAAATCGAAGGTTAACGCGAAGACAAATCCGTGGTATGCGGGTTGGAACAAGTTGGTGGCTCATGCCAACTCCGGCTATGTTCCTAGCCCCAAGCCTACCGTCTATCGAGGCACGGGTTCGCCTGAGAATTATGCCAGCTTGTATCGGGATGCAGCTTCTGCATACGCCAACGCCATCTACTGGAAAGTCACGGGAGACACGGCCTACGCCACGGCCGCGGCGAAGACACTGGATGCTTGGAGTAGCACTCTCACCTTCATCGACGGTACCTCTGACAAGTTCCTCGCTAGTGGCATCTATGGATACCAGCTGGCCAATGCGGCTGAGATCCTTCGTGGCTACTCTGGCTGGACCGGTCTTTCTGCCATGAATACTATGCTTAAAAATGTGTTCTATCCTATGAACCATGATTTCCTGGTCAACCACAATGGTGCCAAAATTGATCACTATTGGGCCAACTGGGACCTGGCGAATCTATGCACCATGTATGCTATTGGTGTTTTGTCCGACAATACCACTATGGCAAACGAAGCCGTTAACTACTTCAAGAGTGGTGCAGGTAACGGGGCTATTGAGAAGACCATTTGGGTTACCTACACCGAGTCGGGGAGCAGCAAAATCCTAGGGCAAAACCAAGAAGCTGGCAGGGACCAGGGGCATGCTATGCTGGATTTTGCCCTCCTAGGAGTGCTTGCTCAGCAAGCATACAATCAGGGAAATGACTTGTTTGGCTATCTATCCAACAGAATCCTAGCAGGGTGAGAATTTCTATTTCGATATCTACGTTAAAAAGCTAACAATGGTTAGAGCGGAATACGCAGCCAAGTACAACCTCGGCTTCGACGTTCCTTATACCACGTATGTCAACAGTGATGTGACTCAAAGCGTCATCAGCAACAACAGTCGCGGTGATATCCGCCCAATCTGGGAGCTGATCTATGGTCATTACGGATCTCTCAAAGGTCTGAACGCAACCTGGTCGAAGCAGTATCGTGACCTAGTTGTGACCAACGGAAGCGGAGCTGAGGGTGGTGGCGGAGACTATGGCCCGAACAGCGGCGGTTATGACCAGCTCGGATTCGGTACTCTTCTGTACCGTCTGGATGCTTGAAGTCGCGGGTTGATGGACTGAAGACTACCAATCTTCCAGTCAGAGAGCTTCAAAAGCACAGCCGATGTCACAATTCACGTGGAAAGCATCAAGCCCGATTCTCATCAGCAGTTATGAATGTACCATATAGGTGACATCAGTATCTCATAAACTACTTCAATATATGTACTTACTACCACCTTGAAGATATGAAGCAATCATTTGCTATACAGAGCCCAATGAACTCCCAATGCTCTTTGACACTGTTAATGGCAGGAGAAAGCTCGCTATTTAACGTATAACAATCTCCTCAAAATCAGATACATCATGTTCATGGTCAAAGAGCTCACCATGCATGATGCCGTGAACATACACTTCTCCTATCAACTCATATACCTTAATCGGATGAAGACTCTTATCTATTTGGCTCCACCAACTTCCTTTCTTTTCTTCAAATGGTATATCCATCACAGGCAGCTTCCCGTCTTTATCGATATAGAGAGGACGGAGCAAAAATGGCCATTCTGACCCTTGAATTGCCCACACCTCGTCTTCTTTTCTCATTCTCTCGGGGCCAAGCCCAAGAAGCATCTTCGTTACTTCTTGCCGGTCGCTGGCTCCAGAACAAGTGAAAAATCGTCTGACGTACGCATCGTCCAACTGCATTGTAAATACGGCCCTTCCTCTTGCCCAGTGAAATTGACGAATAAGATGTGAGCAAGTTTGTGAAAAGTCCGTTGCATCATCCATGTCACGGACACAGCCGAGGAAGTCGTGTTTGTCAAGTATTCGTGAGGGCATCTTCAAACGCTTATAAGCTTCATAAAGATACTTTTCGTCGATTCCCTTTATTGACTGTGCACGCGAGATGATATCATAGGTATCTTGAGTAAGGACGTGGTCAACGGTTTCATTTCCAGCTGCGGACGCCAGCTGTACACACAAGTATTATGTGATGCCGTCTACAATGAATCTCTCAACTTTCCACACCGGCAAGGATGGGCCATTGAGAGATGTGAATTTATTTCCAGGTTGCCAAGATCCCAAAGAGATACAGGACAGGAATACCTCGACAGGCGACAGCCGTTCCGAGGACAGGTTCTTATCCGTGCAACGTATAGGATACTTTGATGCTAACAGGCTTAGTGGGCCAAAAAAGTTCATTAAAAAAGTTGCACATGGCGCCCACTCTAGGGCTGATGGAAACCTTGAAGACCCTCTTGCAATACCCAATCTTCGGCCAAAAGCATGAAGGTTATTGCCCTTGACGTGGAAGCGTTGTGTCTGTATGGCTGAAGGTGATCCATGAATGTTGAAATCGCTCTTGGAAGTATTCAGGAAAAGAGCACCGCCATTGGATAAGGAAAATTGTTCCCGGTTAGCCAAGTTTGGAACCCATGAAGGTAATTCATGCTTGGCATCCACCCAAGATGGAACACTTCGGCGTTGAAGCGTATACCCGGGCCTGTCACCTGTTTGCACTCCAGGAGTGATGAGCGCAACTGCTCTGATACCCAATTTACTGTGCATGAGACGAAGAATGAAAGTTCGGAAAACGTCGGCAGTTGCAAGACTGTAGTCTGGGACAATTGGGCTGTATGCGGATATGGATGAATCAACATCATTGGTCATGTTAGACAAGCGTTCCATGATTGCTTCTGCCAAGCCAAGAATTCCATAAACAAAGTCTCTCGGGTCTGTAGCATAGGTATTTGCACTGCGCCAGAAAACCCAGGCCAAAACAGATTCATAGTCCGGCACGCTATGTTCACCGCCAGCCACTCCAGGTATCTGAGAAACAAACTTCGTGAGTTGATTCATATCTCCCAGGCATGCCCTTAATATGCTCTGCTGCATTACTGCTGTACCAGCAGTCCCGTTATTTCCATATTGTAATTCCATAGTAAGTCCAAGTGTTTGCAGAAACAATGCTGCGTTATGAAGGTCGTCCTGGTTTATAAAATAATCTCCGCAAAGGATCCTGACCTTCTTTGCTAAGGCGAACTCTTGTAGTGTCCATAATCGGTGGAACCATCGTCGCGACATGAAACTGATCAGCGTGTCCCATTCATCTTTTGACAGCAGATGTTGTGGATATTGCACGAAGAGGCTTCTTGATGCATTTGCCCCAGGAGTCCATGCGGTTCCATACGTTTGTGCCATGGTAGATAGATCGCCTAACACGAGATCAAGGGCTTTGGCTTCAGAGTCCGTAGTTGGTCCAAGCCAGACATCAACGACCGCAGCATGTTCGTAAATCTCCTTCATCATGGCTACCTGCTCACTACGCTCTCTCGTATTCTCCTGGTTGATGCAGAGGGAGTCAATCCAATAATACACCCCTTCATCTAGCTTGATAATGCGATTCAAGGCCAGAAGAAGATTTTTAGGCATGGACGCTGGAACACCATGCTGACCTTTATAGCGGAACACTGGATCTTCATGCTCAGGTACTCCGCGAGCAAACCCCCAAGTGTAGCTCAATGCGTGGTATGCAGGGGCTGCGGCCAAGGGAAACACACTCCAAGACAAGACAATATCTGCATCTGCAGTCGAGTTGATCCACACCAGGCGGATACAACCGCCATGGGGAAGGCCACCATCACTATGAGGTCGACAAGGGTCCGTCAGATAATAGCGCGTCAAGCTGAGTATAGATCCAGGGAAAGATCTTTGGCCGAATTGTGATTTATCGAGTGAGAAATATCCTGCCACAAATATTCCAACAACCAGAATTGCAGCAACGATGTCCACCAGAAGAGGAAGCAGGTTGCGCGGAAGCATCTTTCGCTTCTTAAAGCGATTGTATTAGTGCACAGTAACATGTGACTAGAGAGTGATGTGAGGAGGAATCCATTCATGCAGGCTCGCGAAATGGTCCAAAGCCAAGCAGTTTAATCACGTGAAGAAGGATCATCAGCTCCATATAGACACCAAGAACTCTAAGTAGATATCATTTAAGGTCTTTTACCTCTGTATGTGATTGAATTGTTTCCTATTCCTCCCGTTTTGACCTTACAAGAGCAGAATAGGATGATGTTAGAGATACAAAGTCTGCCAAATTTGGAAAAGACAAGCTTATATAGGGTAACACGGCTGTGTTATACCTAGGCATTATTTCTCTACTACCTAGGGGGGAAAACATTACGAGACAAAGAGAAATTAGCCACGAAATATAGCCTGGTAAATAGAGGTTTTTCATTTATTATCTCGTTAAGTATATAGGTGTTCAGTATAATCTACACCTGGAGTTGATTGGGCTCTTTGGAGGTGCCTATGTATTATTCCTCGATGGAATGGCAGACTCATTTGAAGCGAAATGTATGAGCAGTTCGAAATGCTCAACAAATTGCTCCAGGAAAGTCGTATTAGCCACTCAGATGTTTGAGACATTGTATCGCATTCTTATGTGAGTATAAGTTTAAGCGGCTGTGCTGTCGGCGCTCATTTGCAAGTATGAGCACCTCTCGGTAGCGCCGCTACAGTTGTGTCGACTCTACGCTTTAATTGTTCGCAACAGAGCCATAGTCTTTGTTGATGAAGGTGAAGCGTAATTCTTATCCTTATTCCCTACATGGCGACTTGCAGATCCCCATAGCGATACTGTCCCGCTCTAGAGGCGGTTTTCGAACAATATTTGTTCAATTATATTGACAACGTGCAACACCACATGAAGATCTAATTTAAAACCCACTTGATCAACTACTTCCAGCCGCTGGCGGCTGGGATGCGCGCGCACCGCCGTTGACGCCTAGGCACTGTATTTGTCCCGAACAGGGCAATAGAACACATGTGGGACAGTTCTGTGGGCCAATCTTTCCACCTAAGCAAGATGCAAAGCCGTGTTGGACAACTTGAGGAATTAGACGAGAACCAGAGAGAGAGTGCTGATGGCAATTGTAAAAATCGCCAAAGAGATTTGTAACTGCATGTATATATGATATATGTTGCTATTATAATTAGAGCGGCAATCAGTGGGCCCTTACATGCGCAAAACTGCATGCATTGTCATCGCGGTGCTAATTGTTTGCATGCATGCTTACATGCAAGTTTTAGCATCATGGCTCTTAGACCGAAGTGTGTATGGTTCGTCACATGGCGGGCATCACAGGATACGAGAATCCGTGAATAGCGAGAATGTTTAAAAATAGCTGTGAGCAGATGGCGCAATGCCCTTATGAATGAATATCGTGCCGCTTCCAGGCTTTTGAAGCAAGTCGCGATATCGTTTGATACAAGGTCATACGTAGCGCAAAAGTTGTCTCAAAGGCCAGTAAAAACATATCACATAGAATACTATGCCCCCATTTGTAGCAACTCAAGAATATTATATACGCACAGAGTCCGTCAAAGTCGTCTCGTTAATAAAGGAATGAGCTTCGGCCAATTATGTTGAATTCATATCTAAGCGGAGAATGAAAGCCCGAATATCCAACTGCTCGCGGAGGGTGCTCCTCCGGATGTACTGAGTCGCTGACAACTACTGGAAGAGGACACACTCGGCTGCTCAAATATCCGACCTAATATAGTCTATTGCTCATTATGTCTCTGTGCAGATGTACCCTTTGGGCTAACAATGCCGAGCAACTATAAGCACTGGACACAAGTATCGCTCGGTGCTACCAACTTGGGCTAGCTACCTACATTAGAACACAAAGTACCGAGAGCTCACCAACAGCCAAGCTGCTCTGTAATGCGCGAAAGCTCGGATAGTAGCATCCGAAGCCAAGCAGAGTGGCCAATCCGCGAACAAAGTTGCCCCCATCTTTAAACTTCCCCTCCACAGCGAACCCCGCTTGTCCACTTGGATGCCGGCCCAGAGCTAGAAAGGACGTGGGCCTTTGAAATTGCGAGGCGGCGGTTCGTCAGACAAGCAGGCGATGACACAACCGCCGCCAATAGTGTTTCACCGCAGATCCAGATGAGGATTGAGAGCAGCGCAATCGCGACATGTCGGAAGCCCGATGACATGCGATTTGGCCGTGAGAGAACGCGGGGTTGTCCGTAACCCCTCTCCAATTCTCTCCTCTTCGCTTGGCGTTTTATATCTTCTGGTCTCCTCTTTTTTGCCTTTCTCTCGTCTCTTACACTTTCTGTTTCTTTCTTCTTCACAACCTTCTTCAGTAGTCTCGACAAGTTTTGCTTCTGGAAGTGACAAGCTTGCTCTATACTGTACCCTCTACTGTTGTCAATCCCTCTTCGTTTGATACCAATTACAGACAGCAAAAATGGGCGACGCCGGCAAGTGTCCTGTGAACCACGTCAACGCCGCGGGCGGCGGAACCAGAAACAAGGATTGGTGGCCCGAGTCTCTCAAGCTCAACATTCTTCGCCAGCACACAAATGTGACGAACCCTCTTGGAGCCGACTTCGACTATCCTACTGCCTTCAAGTCTCTTGACTATGCCGCTGTCAAGAAGGACCTCACAGCCCTGATGACTGATTCCCAAGACTGGTGGCCCGCTGATTTCGGTCACTACGGAGGTCTGTTTGTTCGTCTGGCGTGGCACAGCGCTGGTACATACCGTGTCTTTGATGGTCGCGGTGGTGGTGGCCAGGTAAGCAAACTCGAATGTTCTTATTTCGACCAAAACCTTGAACATATGTAGCTGACCTGGTTTCCCATGTAACAGGGCCAACAACGATTCGCACCGCTCAACAGCTGGCCGGACAACGTGAGCTTGGACAAGGGCCGTCGTCTGCTGTGGCCCATCAAGCAAAAGTATGGCAATAAGCTTTCATGGGCTGATCTCTTCATCCTATCTGGTAACGTTGCTCTCGAGTCCATGGGATTCAAGACGCTTGGATTTGCCGGCGGCCGTTCAGACACCTGGGAAGCCGATGAGTCTGTCTACTGGGGTGGCGAAACTACATGGCTCGGCAACGATGTTCGATATTCCCATGGTTTTGCAGGCCCTAACGACCCTGCCGGCGCAGGCCACGGCGTCCTCATCTCCGACGAAAAGAAACACAAAGACATCCACTCTCGCGACCTGGAGTCTCCCCTCGGTGCTGTATGTTTTCTTTTCTTTTCTATCTAGTTCTAGCTATAGGAAACATTTAGCTGACGATACAACGCGTATAGGTACACATGGGTCTGATTTACGTCAACCCAGAAGGCCCTGATGGTAGTGCCGATATTTTGGCTGCCGCTCGGGACATTCGTGTCACTTTTGCCCGCATGGCCATGAATGACGAAGAAACTGTCGCTCTTATTGCTGGTGGCCACACCTTCGGTAAGACTCACGGTGCCGGTCCTGCAAGCCATGTTGGCACTGAGCCTGCCGGTGCTCCGCTCGAGAACCAAGGTCTCGGCTGGGTCAGCTCCTTCAACTCTGGAAAGGGTCCTGATGCCATCACCAGTGGTCTTGAGGTTACCTGGACCAAGACACCAACTCAGTGGAGCAACCAGTTCTTCGAGTACCTCTTCAAGTTTGAATGGGAGCTCACCACAAGCCCTGCCGGTGCCAAGCAGTGGGTTGCTAAGAACGCTGATCCCATCATTCCTCACGCTTTTGATTCTTCCAAGAAGCTGCTACCTACCATGTTGACCACGGATCTGGCTCTGCGCTTTGACCCTGAATACGAGAAGATCTCTCGCCGTTTCTTGGAGAACCAAGATCAGTTCGCTGAAGCTTTTGCCAAGGCTTGGTTCAAGCTGACGCACCGTGACATGGGACCTCTCAGCCGATACGTCGGCCCTGAAGTCCCCAAGGAGGAATTCTCCTGGCAAGATCCCATCCCCGCTGTCAACTACACTCTTATCAACGACAGCGACATTGCCACGTTGAAGAGCCAGATCTTGGCTTCCGGAGTGTCACCATCCAAGCTTGTTTCCACCGCATGGGCTTCTGCTTCGACCTTCCGAGGCAGCGACAAGCGTGGTGGTGCCAACGGTGCTCGCATTCGCCTGTCACCCCAGAAGGACTGGAAGGTGAACAACCCTCCTCAGCTGGCTGAGGTTCTGCAGGCTCTGGAAAAGATTCAGCAGAACTTCAACGGCTCTCAGAGTGGCAAGAAGGTTTCTCTTGCTGACCTGATTGTCCTGGCTGGAGCTGCTGCTATTGAGAAGGCTGCCAAGGATGCAGGACACAACATCACTGTCCCCTTCACTCCTGGTCGCAACGACGCTACTCAGGAGCAGACTGATGTTGAGTCAGTTGGCCACCTCGAGCCCTTCGCTGATGGCTTCCGCAACTACGGCAAGTCGACTCCCAGAGTCAAGCTGGAGCACTTCCTGGTTGACAGGGCACACCTTCTGACCCTTTCTGTTCCCGAGCTGACTGTTCTCGTTGGTGGTCTGCGTGTTCTGGGCACCAACTTTGACGGATCAACTCACGGTGTCTTCACCAACCGTCCCGGAACTCTGACCAACGACTTCTTTGTCAACCTCCTGGACATGGGAACCGTCTGGAAGGCCAACTCATCCGACAGCGACATCTTCGAGGGCAGCGACCGCAAGAGCGGTGCCAAGAAGTGGACTGGTACCCGCGTTGACCTTGTCTTTGGCCATCACCCTGAGCTGCGTGCCGTCTCCGAGGTCTACGGCAGCTCTGATGCCAGCCAGAAGTTTGTCAACGACTTTGTCACTGCTTGGACAAAGGTTTCTAACCTAGATCGCTTTGACCTTAAGGAGTCTGACTCCAGACCCCGCTTGTAAATCCGAAGCTTGGCGCAAAGCAAATTATTTGATGCCGCTCAATGTTTGATGTCACAGTCTGAAGATTTGTATGACCAGAATGTATTTAAAATAAAAGCATCGAGCTGTATGTAAATAATAAAATTGGTAAAACTGTAACCGCATCTTGTCTAGTAGCCAGTGTACGTGAAAATGATAAGTCAATAAGTCTTCCTATATAATCGTATCTCTCGCGGCAAACTTCATGCGTGAATATGGTGGCAGTGTCGTGTGGTATTGTATACAAAAAGTCTGATATAATCCCTCATCTTCGCTCAATCTGCCTCTGGATCGCCTCTCTCCAGCTCTCCAAATCTCTCACTACGAGTCCCTCAACCTTTGCCTCGTCATCCCACTTCCTGAGCTGGCACATTTCCTGGCACCACGGACCAGAGCTGAATTCGTTTACTTCTTCTGAAGACATAGGCCCGCCTTGGTAAAATAGGCTCTTTTTGCTTGCTTCTGAGAGTAGGTCATTATAAGACTCATCTACAGCACACAAATAGCGTTTAGCTGCTACATGTGATTCCACCAGGCGAGCGACTTTGTCTGAGAAACCTAGTGAGAGCAGGAGACGGGCTCCTAGAGTCTCATGGCCGACACGTCCAACGCTCTGTGTAGCCGGAGCATCTCCCAAGTTTTGAATCGGAAGACTTGCTGAAGCAATCAAGTCATCTGCTGGAGCGAATTGCCCAACATCATGAAGTAGAGCAGCAACCTGTGTGGCTTCGTCCACGGCTGGAGATGCTTCGGCGGCCAACGCAGCACATTGCAGGGAATGCTGCAGCTGAGAGATTGGTTCGCCGATGTAGGGAGTGTAGTCTGAGTCTTGAAGAATGGAAATTATGTAAGAAGTGACAGCCTCTGGCTCAAGGGTTGCAGGGATGGCCATTTTGATGATGAAAGTGACGAAAAGCAATACGGTTGGCCTGGGTTTTGGTGACCAGCATGTAGACGACTGGGACGTATTAGATATACAGCACTCATGCACATATAATCTGCGGGTAAGCACTATATCGGCTATACTATGAGAAACTGGAGTATTCGCTCCATATCTCCACCCCCCAATCTTCATGCATTAACACGTGGATAGATCGTCCACTCGGCATAATGCCGTCGGCACGTGGATGGGTCGAATCCTGTTACAAAAGATCTAGCCCAGAGATCGGCTTAGAAGAGTTTGCCGCAGGGAGCCGACTTATATGAACTTCTTTGAGAGAACTTGAAGAATTATCCTTTGAGTATGGTTCAAATGCACATGGCGTTTACTTTATCAGGTAATTGAAACATCACCATCTCTAGGATAATGCAAACTAAATCTTTACGTAAATACTCTTCCAGAGCTAGCTAGACTATTTGTAAATTTTGTATCTAGAAAGCTAGTTGCCGGCCGGCATCAACGCTCAGCATCGGCGAACCGAACGCGTATCTCAAAGCTCCATCCTCATACGTCTCTCCCTCCTTACGCATATGAGTGGCGGGCCACTCTTTCTTCCTCAGTTCGTAGTAATCTTGATGCAAATCACCTTCGCTGGCACGGTTATACGTAGCATAGAGCGCTTTGCGGTTCTCATTGCTATGGTTAGGTCCACTGCGGTGAGCCAGGTATGAAGTGAAAATGAGCAACTGGCCTAGTGAAAACATCAGAAAGTGCTCGATATAGGGGAGAATATGATCTCTCATGGCTACACAATTACACTTACCGGGCTCAAGCTCAACGGGCTTCCACTCATGGGAGTCAACCCACTCATCGGCGATGCAGTGATCCTCAACATTGAGGGGAATATCCATGTTGTGGCTAGCATCAACAACCTCTAGGCCTCCGTTGTTCAGCGTCGATTTGTCAACAGCAAGCAAAATGGTGAGATGTTTCACATCTTTGATGTGATTGTAAGCCACGGCATCAATATGCGGCGCAAATCCGCCTACTTCAATTAGCCATCCCGCTACATTATCGCAAAAAGCAGAAACACATACCACTTCCTGCAAGCTTATAATTGATCTTTTCCTTGAAAAGATACATGGGCTCTCCTGAAAGCTCTTCCAGAATACCCAAGAGCCTTTTGCCGCGGAGTAGTCCATTGAACCCCTCGTGGCTATCGGCGTAGTTTTCTGTACGGCAAAGAACCGTCTCTCCACGAGAATTTATTTCCTGTTCATTATTGTAAATAAGTTTCTAAAACACCATGTACAAACAACATGAGCTGTCATGGTAAAATTATCTCACCTCGTAGGGCATAAACTGAGAGTCAGCAGTTGGCGTCCAGTCGTGGACCTCCTGCGCCCACTTCTGTACTTCAGCAGTCTCGACATCGTTGAGGATATCTCGAACGATGAGATAGCCATTCGCTTTGAAGAAGGCAACTTGTTCAGCTGACAACATGGTAATGCGATGCACTCTCGATAAAGGATTAACGACATGGGTAGCAGGACCTGCATAGAGCTTACCAGCTCTTTTGTAACCCCCTACTCCTCGTCTTTCTTTTACCCGCCCTTCTTCTTACACGAACGGCTTGCATCGCATCGTATACTCGGAAGTTTCCCGCCAAGCTAAGCATTTCGCCTACGGGAATCCTCTCCCTAGCCGATGGAGATCATTCTTCTAGGATCCGCGTCCAGAAGCTTGTGGATTACGGGACCACCCCACCAAGTGGCTAACATGCCGAAACTGGATAAACTGGAGGGCTGCTGGTGCGCCTCCCGATGAATCAAGAGATATTCTCGACCCACGTGGGTACCACTGCCGGCCGATCGGCACGAGGCACGACTTCTAAGTCGATATATCACCAATCGCGAGGCAGATGGCTAGAATCCTGATGGACGGATAGGGTATGATTGACAAACCTGCAGCTGGAAATGACTTCTCACCAACACACGCACGTGGGAATCGGAAAGCTCACGAGTGATTCAGTGTGTCGCCGTCGTGAAACCCCTCAGTGGATGAGATTTGGACTTTTGCGTTCGTAATGATATCAGCTTCTAGCAGCGGTTCGCCGCTTTCCTACGGGTCTATCAAGATTTACTGCTTATATGCCCTCTTGATACGAGTCGAGCAAAAGTTCGCCAATGATTTGCAGTTGCATGTATTCACGTGCATGGTCTAGAGATAACGGGCGAGTTCATCGGCGAACAAAATCTTGTTATCGTCTGCCGCATATAAAGTTACACTGCATAAAAGTATAAGTCCCCAGTTCCGTGCAAACTTTCCTTGAGACAAGACACTGAGACACTGAGGGGGAACAAAACCTTTCACTCACACCCTTTTCCGTTCTTGCTGTTTTAAATCTTGGTAAAATTATTTACAGCAAACAGCAAGGATGGATGCCAAGAGTGCTCAGGTCGATGAAGTGGCTATTTCGCCAACCCTTGAGCCAACCAACGACTCCAACAAAGATGTCATTGCTCAGCCAAGCACACTATCGCGCGCCAGCCGCATCTCGTCAATCTTGATGGTCCTTGTGGGCGGCTTGGCCCTGTTCTCAGACGGTTACAATGCCCAGGTTATCGGATACATGAATCCTCTCTTTGCAGAGCTGTATCCAGATGCGTTCACCTCGACCATCAAGACCAGATTGTCCAACGCTTTTCTCATCGGTGAGGTGTTTGGCATGCTATTCTTTGGCTGGGGAATCGACAAACTTGGTCGCCGCACTGGTATCTTCTTTGCAACTCTGTTTTTAATCTTGGGTATCGTTCTGGCTACTGCGGCGCATGGCAAAACTCCCACCGGCATGTTCTGGATGATGATCGTTGGCCGTGGTGTTGCCGGGTTTGGAGCTGGAGGTGAGTCTCATGTCTCGAATTCAGCATGAACAGAAAGATCAGCCACTAATGAGTTCCACGATAACAGGAGAATATCCCACATGCGGTACTGGCAGTGCCGAGGCTTCGGATGAAACCGCCTTTGTGAGGCGACGCCGTGGCATGCTCGTCGCTGTCGCTACTGACTTCGCCATTGATCTGGGATTTGTGATGGCCGGTGTCATCGTGCTCATTGTCCTCGCAGCCTACCACCAGCATATCAACGATGGCGTGTGGCGTGTTTCCTTTGGCCTCGGATTCATTCTTCCTGTTGGACTCCTATTCTTCCGTCTTCGTTTGATCAACTCATCGCAGTATAAGAAGCATGCGATGAAGACGCATATCCCATACTTGCTAGTGATTAAGCGCTATTGGAGACCCATGCTTGGAACATCTCTAGCATGGTTTTTCTACGATTTTGTCGTAAGTGAATGTTGACATCTTCGCAAATAGTCAATGAATGATAAATAACCTCTTTTCAACAGACTTATCCGTTCGGAATCTTTGGCTCCACCATCATTGGAACTCTGAACCCCAACAACACCCTTGTCCAAAACATTGGCTATGGCACTGTTCTCAACTGCTTTTATCTTCCTGGGACTCTCATTGGCGGTCTTCTCATGGACAAGATTGGCCGCAAGCAGACCATGGCACTTGGTTTCTTTCTCTGGTCGATCCTTGCTTTCATCATTGGAGGCGCTCTCAATCCCATCACGAGTGTATTCCCGCTCTTTGTTGTCTTGTACGGAATCTTCAACACTCTTGGAGAGATGGGCCCAGGTGTATGTATATCCCATATTTGCAATCTGAACATGCTCACAGTGAGACTAAAACTTCCCAGGTTGGCACTTTTCTCTGCGGAGCTGAATCCTTCCCGACACCAATACGAGGTCACTTCCTTGGCCTTGCCGCTGCCGTTGGAAAAGCAGGTGCTGCGATTGGGACCCAAGTTTTTACGCCCATTCAGAACTCTTTTTCGGATTCGCAAAAAGGAGTTCAGGGAGTTTTTCTTATCGGCGCCGCATTTGCCATGGTTGGTTGTCTTGTTACGTGGTTCTTGATCCCTGACAAGGAGAAGGACCTTGAAAGTGAAGATGCCCGATTCCGTGCGTATCTTGAGGAGAATGGATATGAGGGAACCTTTGGAGAAGCAGCAGATGACGAGATTAAAAGCTCTGCTTTCCACATTTAGGCCGCACTGGTTCAAAGAAGAGGAAGAGCTGGATAAAATTCCAATCAGCCGAAAAGTATGCTATATTTAACGCCTATAAAATGTCTATTGAGTAATAAATAATGACTGCAGCGAGTAAATGACCTCTCGTGCATTGCACTTTTTTCGCAAAGGTATACCAATTTTGTTGCATCCGCAAATATTTATGTAGAAAGTTGTTGAGCAATACCGTAGACGAAGTGTTTCTGGCTAAACACTACTAGTATTTGAGCGACACGGCCGTCAGTAATGATGATAGACATCCACCATAATATACGGCTTGAATATCGCTGCTATTTGTAGGGAGAATCAAGTTGTTCGTTGATCGCAGCGAACTGATGTATCGTTGCAAATCCTGGCGTCATTGCTTATGCCTTGCTGGAAACATGAACGATCACCTTTCCACCACTTGAGCCCTTCTTAAGATGCTCAAAGGCTTCCAAAACCTCTTTAAACTCAAATGTCGAGTCAATGACAGTTTTGATCACTCCGTCAGCCAACCACTTTGCAACTTGCGCAAGATCGTCACGGTCATTCTTCGTCATGTACAGCACAAATTGGTGTTTACCTCCGCCCAAGAACGAAGGAAGAAATTTTGCCGTGAGGACGTTTTTGACACCGCTTAAGGAAGCTGGACCACCAACCAGTACAAAGGCTCCCTCTGGCTTAAGGTAGTGGCTCGCCTGGTGGTAAAGGTCTGAAAAGGAAGAGCCGACGTTATCGACAATGTGGTCGAAGATTTTGCCGTTCTGTTTCAATTGCGCCACGACGTCTCCAGTCTTATAGTCAATAATCTCATCCGCTCCCACTCGCTCGCAAAGCTCTTTCTTCGCTGTAGAGCAAGAAACCGTGACGTGGCACCCAAGAGCCTTTGCGATCTGAATGCCAATCGTGCCAACTCCTCCAGATCCACCATTAATAAAGACTTTGGAGCCTGTTTGGATGTACGGCTTGATAGACTGATATGCTGTCAAAGCGGTTGTCGGTGCACCGGCAGCGAGATCTAGATCGAAATTTGACGGTAAAACTGCATAATCTGCGCGATTGGCGATGACATATTGGGAGAGCGCCCCAGGGCCCTTGGTAGGGTCCAATCGAACTAATACGACATCTCCAGTCTTAGTGTCGGTAACATCATCTGCTACCGAGACAACTCGGCCGCTGATATCCATGCCTAATGTTTTAGGGAAGGTTGTGATCGCTTTGGACGCGAGGCCCAGCCTGAGCACTTTGTAATCTGCAGGATTAAGGCCGGCACTGGCAACTTCGACAAGAACTTGTCCATTTTGAAGGGGCGCTGTTGGCTGCGCTACATTGTCGAGCAGCTTCAAGGTTTCCTCAATAGGTCCAGGAGCGGCAACTTGCCACGCCTGCATTGTTTTGGACATGATGAATGTAGATCGTTTACAGGCTGTGGAAAAATTATGGTTAGGATGAATTGCGAAGAGAAAGAATGTTATAGGCAAAATCTTTTCTTTTTTGCAAAGAGGCGAAATAATAGACATATAGTTCCTCCAAGCCGAGGTGAATGGAACAGTGTACGGAAGAATGTCCGCCAATGGCATCATAGACGGCGAAGCCGAGTCATGGCCGCGGACACAACTAACTAATTAGGAAACCTCCACCTTCTGCAAATGTGGTCAACTTTTGAGAAAATGGAGTGATCGGTCGAATAGAGTGTCCGTTAGTCAGGAACTAGCGGTTCCGCTTTTCCGCAAGATCTGGTGAATTAGTCCGTCCGAATCTTGAAGTGCGAAATATTGCGCCAGCCGAGGTTCAAGTTTGACGCGTTGTAGATGATGCGATGCCAGCTGCAGAAAGACTAGATGTTTTAGGAACAAGAGGTTAGTCCCTGGCTCGACGATCGACCTAGAGAAATAAACGACCGATCACTTTATTTACATGACGAAAAATGGTAAACAATTTCCCGGGGCCCCGGTAGCGCCCAAGGCTAGTCTATGAGAGCTTGTTGGAGAGCTCGATGAATAGACAGCAACCGTTCCAAGCTGAATATCCAAATGCGTGAAATGCTTCATACAGATTTTTAATAATTCCTAGGCACAGCGAACTAATAATGCTGATTACCATACAAGTGCCTGGGTAAAAGATCTTGTAAAATGACAATATTTCCACCATTTGACTGAAGCCGATATAGTACGACGCTTGTGTGTTGATAGCATGGATATAGGTCATAATGACTCATATACTGTGACCGAGGTGGGATAATGCATGTTTTTGCTAGGATTCTGGAGCGTTTCGAGGGATTCGAACTTGATTTGTCGGACTGCGGGTTCCGCTGTCAGTCACGGCTCATGTCTCTAAAGTTCGGTTCGATCGGCCGCTACCGATCGGACCTAATCTAGGATTTAGTTCTAATAAATTAAGTTATTGAGTAATCATAAAATTTCGTCAAGTTGGCCCTTGTAGTTCATCAATTCACATCGAGTGTTAGAATCATATGCTCACAAAATGCTTCGCAAGACTGCGATACAAAGGACCAATTCATTCTAGAAACGCGTGCACGAGACAAAAGGATGAATAATTACATGATCCTTGTTTCTTCCTTACGGGCCGTACATTTATACAAAAATCTCATGGTAGTTGAACCGATATCGGTAGCCCTTCTCTTATGTCTCGGAACGGGCAAAGTTTTCATGTGTCAAATTGCCAGACTGTAATTATTGCATTATATCATTTCCATGGTTTCTTACAATCATATGTACTGCATAAATTTAATAAGCAACAGTTTATACAATTATCAAGCGATGTCATATCCGACCAATCAAATTATATTCCAGCTGGTCCGTTCTCACGCTCATTTTCCATCGTGAGCACTTGCAAATATCCAAAACAGCTCATGAGAACAACATTGACCTTATCCCAAGTGTATGTCCTTCATCCCCTTCATGGTTCGCAAATGTATGAATAGCACACCAAGATGTTGCTCAAACTGCAGGCAGCACTGAATTCATTGCAGTCCTTGATGCTGTTATCGCCCGGCCAGCACTGGCCTTGCACGGAGCCGTCTCCTCCAGCAATGTAGAACAACCATGTACCATCGCCCTGCAGATAAAAGTTCATGTTCCCCACGCCGCACATGCCGTCAAGTTCGAAATAATTGGATCCAGTATCGTGAATGCCGTATTTTGGCGTTTCGCCATTAATGACATGGCCGGTACGATCTCCGTCCATCATGCATTTGCAGTTGTAGTAGTTGGAAGGACAAGCAACGGCGTAGTCTTCAAGACTGCCGCCCCAGCCAGGGGCGATAGAGCATGGTCCTGTCAGGATGTGGAAATCGGCTGCGGCATAGCTCGCAAAGCCAAGAGCAGCTAGAAGCTGAGTCGTTGAGAACTTCATATTGAAATGGTAGGTGAAAAGTGGATTTGTATGGATGAATTAAAGATCCAAAGACTGCTTTGGCTGGTTTATCTGTTTCTTTTCAACCATTAATCGGCAGGAATGCCAACGCCTTTTATATCCTTCACATCAGCTCACCCTGAGATATCTTCGGGTCAATGGTTTCCAATAAGACTTGAGCCACTCATCTACCCACCCTTTGCAATGTCGTCATAACTAACAGATAATTGGAGTCGATACTGAATGGATCGCTCGCTTAAGTTTGTTCATTCTACCTGCTATTTGTGGAAATACCATGTCCTAGAAAGAGTGGTCAGACGGACCCTCGGCTCAGCCAATATCTACAACTTATCACGACCCAATCCCAGCTCCATTCAGCCGGTTGGAGCAAAAATTGGCGAAAGTCTGCTAGCACTACGTCAGAGCAAGAGTCTACATGGTCTCTAACTGGCATAATTTACATAATGCCAGGCCCCTGAAACCCGAATATATCACCGCAAGTCATGCCAAGACCGTTGATCGTCGAGGAGTTGCGAATTGCGTCCTTCGGCGGATGCTAAACTGGGGTATATATCTACACATCCTTGAATTAGGTATGTAGGTGGGCAAACAATGGTTATGAAAGGCTTGGACCTGCCTAACTGGGGATTAGTATGATGCGATTCGCGCATAATATTGGATTTCGTGGAGCAATTTAGAAAATTGAGTATCCTCTAAGACAAACACAAATGGTGAGAGACAGATAGCAAATCTTCTGCATTCCTTTTCTGTCAGAGATTACCTAGATTTGTAGCCGATAGTACTCCATACAAAGAAAACTCTGGAGAAACTCACTTTCAAACCAGGTGATTAAATTGTACGGGGAAACAAGTAATAACAATTACTTGAGCAGAAATGAGTTCGGCAAATTTCACCAAATCCCTGTTGTTAGAGGGACTAATAACTAGTAGCTTTCCTGCTGTTGTTCATACTAGTTGAGGCTATGAGCTAGCCGTTCGCCCTGAAAATCTCTACCAGATTATTGCTGATCATGTCCTGGAAATGCTTCTCTGCGGCTTCTTTTTCTGTTGACCGGTTATTATGCTTATATTAGGCGTTTCTTCAAGATTGTGGAGCGACTATTCCAAAAGTGTGAACACACACATGCCCGCGTAAGCATCCGTGGTAAGCTTCATAACCTGTGAGGCTCATTCGGATTAATAAACGCGTGTCTATACGGGAAAATACGAAACCAAATAGGAAACCATTGTGTCATTCTGGAAGGGGATCCTCCCCATGGGGTGTTACTAAATGCTGACCATGGTGCAAGGGCCTGATGTATGTCAATCATTTGTCAATCGAGTTCCACCTAGCGGTAGTGCTATTCGCGCCAATAGAGATACAAGAGATTCACAGTTTGTGAAAACATATGTTCTAGTTACTCGAATCAATATACTATTTGGGCAAAACTATGCGCGGCAGCCATGATGTTGCGTACTAGTGTTCTAACGGGCGACTTCACCAAATCCAGATCAGGTACTTGGTTGCTACGTTCCGTTGCAGCTTACTCCGTAAACAGAAACACAATCGTATGTAATAAGGAGCTTCCCCTATCCAAGAACTATGACCAGAACTTTTGCCTACACAGGTTTCACATTGCATTAAACATAATGAAATAGTGCTCTTCCTTCCAATAGGAGTATTTGGAATCCATAAACGGAAGACATCCTGCAGCTGAGCCCCCACTAGGGCGTCGAAAACATGCGTAATCTGACCAACACACTCTTTGCCAAGCGGCCAAGCAGTATGCTAGAGGTAATGGTGGAACGCGCCTATACTTGGCGCAATAAGTTTGAGATTTCACTGTCTTTGAGACGTCATCGTCTTTGAGATTTCACTGTCTCTGAGATTTCACTGTCTCTGAGATTTCACTGTCTCTGAGATTTCACTGTCTCTGAGATTTCACTGTCTCTGAGATTTCACTGTCTCTGAGATTTCACCGTCTTTGACGAGTAAAAGATGACTTTGGGTATCAGATTCTTTCTTTTACATATTTTTTTATCTTGAAACCACCCCAACAACCAACTCTCTCCGCTTAAAGGTGCTTGGCGAAGAAGTCGGCGGCCTGCTTATAACCGCGCTCATACTCCTTGACATTAGCCTCGTTCTTCAGGTCAGCTCTGGCGCCCATCCATCCGTGGTGCATAGTCTCATAAGTAGTAGACTCAATCTTGTCGCCCATAATCTCCTTGTACAGAGCAACCTTGTCCGCAGGCTCATCCTTGGAAGCCAGCAAGAGATGAGGAGCCGTCTGGACCTTGGCGTCATTCTCGTCCATGAGACTACCCGATACATGCTTGGTTAGCGAACAATGTCACATCCTTCATGAACACTCTCTCATAAAAAAAACTTACCCAGGATGAGCCGTTCCGCTGGCGCTGAATCGTCGACCAACACCCTCGTTACCCTCTCCGCAAGCCAAAACAGCCAGCTTGCCGCCCCAGCAGAGGCCAAACAGACCCCAGTTGCCCTCCACGGCCGGGAACTTCTCCGTCAGTGCCTTGCGGAGGACCAACAGCTTCTCCAGGTTGGTCTGGGGATTGCCAGTTGAGCTGAAGAAGGCATTCACTTTTTGCTTCTTCTCGTCTGTGTCCATGGGAACGGCATCGATGTCCAGACCCGGGCCATCGAAGAAGTCGGGGACCAGGACGACGAATCCAGTGTGAGCAGAGAGACGGTCAGCGCCCTGGATAGTCTGGTGCCAGATGCCGAAGATGTCGTAAATGTCGATAATTCCCTTGGTGGCATTCTCAGGTCCCACGATGTCTAGGTGTCATGTATCAGGAATGCTCCCCTTGTGCCGTCGAAAGGCTGAGTTTGAGGTTCATTAGAGATGGCTCATCTTACAGGTGTTGATGCCGGCAATCCTCTCGTATTTGCCCTTGGGAGTGTAGTCAACGGTGACCGGAGCCAACTTGCAGCACGCCTCGCTAGTAGCCATGGTGTCTAGTTTGATGTGTGAGGAGACGAAAGTGAAGAGAGAAAAGAACAGGAGGAGTTTGTATCAAGATTTTGAAGCTCGACGAGTTGTTGACAAGTATAGTGGGCTTCATCTTGATCGCCTTTATATACCCAACTTGCACCTCTTTTTCCTCAAGGTGGGTCTTGCGCGGACAAATTTGACAATCGGTAACGGCACAGTAGCTTCATAGTTACAAAATGGGATCTTCAAACCCGCCAACGAGAAAGCCGAGTCCTGGGATTGGCAGTTGGAAGGGTGGAAGGGCTCCATATCGAGCATTGGTTATTGCCGGCGTCGGTGCCGATACGGCCGGCGGGTGTGAATGCGGCAAATCCCCGACAGGGCGGCCAACCCTGGAGAGGGGCTCATCTAAGACGACTCGTCGCGCGGTTTAGTTTATGAAAAATTTATTGTATTGTTTTGGACATTTTTGACAGTATCTCCAAAGCTTGGCATCGAGAACAAGATGTAGTTGTGGTGTTTACATATACATGTACTCAACCAACAGCCTTTTGCGTAGCGGACATCCATTCTCAGTCTATTAACCAGCGCCAATGCAAATCGCCGCCTATCAGTCCTTTTTTCTTAAGGCGGGGTCACTGCGCGGAATTCTTTTCCATCTCACCCCGCTTTTAGCGACAGCCCGTCAGAGATCCAGAATGCGCATTGAAGAGACCAAAAGCAGCACATTCTTGATTAGGCCCATGTAGTATTTGTGTATTGAGACTTTTATATCAAGATACGAATTACTTACCTATTTGAGATTCCTCCATAAAGTCCATATAATCTTAAATCCGCGTTAAGTCCGTGCAAGTGGTTTCTTCTTAAATACGGATGGTCTCTTTGTCAAAACACGGAAGTCGGAATTGAGCCACTTTTGGCTTAGACGGTCCAGTGCGAGCAACAGGATTCGAGCGTGTTATCTGAAGGCTTGAAACCTGTACTTCCATTGTGTCTCTGTTTGTTACCTACCTATATTTAAACAAAAATTTCTTACACTTCTTTATGTGACTACACGAAAGCATCATGGCCACTGGCAATCACGGCTATTGACATTCCCTACGTCTACCCGAGACCTTGGGGATCAACCATCATGATATCGTCACAACTGTTACGTCATGTACTCTCATAGTAATATAACTTGTCAATGAGCAGCTGTGAATAGTATTCGTGCCTAGCATTATCTTTTTTTCTACGATTAACGTCTCATGAGTGCCTAATATATTAAACGATATACTGTCTTCTCTATCAACAATTGTGCTACATCCCAAAATGACGGACAAACACTGGGAAACGCAGCCACCTTACCAAAAACCCGACCAGAATTTTAACAAGGAGCTAGAAGGAGCCTGTCACTGCGGCAGGGTAAAGTACTGGCTCAGCAAAGATAAACCCCTTGCCTCCAAATATTGTCACTGCGGCGATTGTAAAGTCATCCACGGTAAAGCATATCCTTAACTTATTAGCCGGCCTGCTTCTCTGCATTATGTCATGCCCTCAAATAGACTCATATCAAGTAATAGGTGCCCCTTTCCAATGGGCAGCAATATTCCAAAAGTCAGATATGGCGTTCCAAAAAGGTACCGAAAACCTGCGCTTCTACAACTCCGGATCACAGTCACGAGAGCACGAACTACCCTGTAAAGTGAGCTGCTCTTATTGCGGCACTCTCATTATGGATGAAGGACGAAACATGGTCCTACTATTTCCAACGCTCCTGTCATTCCAAAACGAGGCTCAGAAGAAGAATTTTGCTGTCCAGTATGTAATTTCCTGGGATTTCGGTGTGGACACGATGTCTAACATTGCATGCATGTGCCACCTCTTCTATCCGCAGCGAGTCGTGGATATACCTGACGGAAAACCAAAATGGGCTGGGCTAGACAATAAGAGCGACCTGGTGGATGAAGTCTGGCTTGAAAAGAAATAAAAAGCTCATGTCGATCCTTACTGCTCGATATAATTTGACCGCATTCGTCATATTGTTCGAAAGAGATTGCCGGAGTCATTCCCTCAAAGATCCGATCTCTGTAGTTCCAGAGCACCAAAAGAAAACACGTGCACCATTCAAGTTCCATATGTTTTGAAGTTTTTCTATTCCCGTTCCTCATGCATGGATGATATGTACACGGCGTTCCATCTTCCTCGCAGCACCCTAGTTGCTTCGTGCGCCCTCTTTTGACTCCCGCAGCTCGTTCATCTTGGCCACCCGCTTCTTGAACTCGACGTACTGGCATTTCTCGTAGCCGTGTCGCTCGTCCTAGCATCACCCATCCGATACAAATTAGCAAGACTGTCCTTTTCCTCCCAGCGGCTTTCCCCCTCCACAAATCGCGGCTCGTTCGACTCCAGGTGGGATAAAAACATACCGTGCAACTCCACGGAGCGTACCAGGTCTCTCTTCGGCACTTGTTCAGGGGAATCAGGAGGTGAGCGCAGCTGTCTCTGTAGGCGAGAGGGAGCTTTGCATCTCGCATCTCCTCGCGGGTCGCCTCTGCGGCTGGGTCAGTGGCTGCGGATCGAGATTTGGGGGCTCAGTAGAGTGAGCGAGAGCAGGTGCACTTACGCCGCGCATCTGTAGCTGCGTCGGAAGCCATTTTTGCGATTCAATTGGCCTTCGATGATGTCGTGGGATGAGGCATTCGGATGCCGCAAAGGTCCTGTCCGGGTGAAGGTCGGCCGCTGGAGGAGCTGATTTTGCGGCCCTAAATATGAGGCAGCAATCTGTAAGGGTACCTCAGCGCAAGTACCTCTTTCACCCACTGTAAAGAGCTGGTGGTGATGGCTCATCCATCATGAAATTGCTGCTTCTCGATAAAATAAACGATAGCCATTAGTTGTTGATGTCCTTGCCACATATCGATCGAGTCTCCTGATTACTCCCAAAATGTCATTACATGTCACCGAGTCCAGGCAGCAGCCGCACGATTCTTTGTATTAGTCCAGGTCAAGCTGCTGACTCTTGTTTGCTTGGTACAGCGTTGAACTTGTCCTGTATCACCCTTCACAAACAACAAGCACCTCAACTATGATTCACCAACCCAAATCTGAAACCAGCGTTAGACATGAAAAATTAAACTTCACTGTCTCCAATCCCAACTCGCGACCCGCGACATTCCCAAACGCGCATCTCGCGTGCGTCGCGCACCAAACTAGGCCATCCAGCAGCAAATGATTGGCTCCCAGCCTTCCGCCACCGCACCGTGAATCTCATTACTGCCCAAAGCCTCACTTTCTTCACGATGCAGCGACCAGCCACCACTAAAGGGCTGCAGAAAACATAAAAGTATGCGTCATCTGCTTATAGTTCATGCAAGTCAGCTGTTTTCGCGACGCGGCAGCACGAGATGATGGCCAGTAGATGCTCGTTGTCGATGCGACGAGCGCGTTTGTCGTGGATCGGTCGGGCTGTTGGGCTGAGATGAAGATTTTGCATCCATGCTGCATGTTGTATGTAAGGTAGGTTCTGTATAAGTAGCGAGGCTGGAATCCCTTAGATGTGTGTTTTTTCCTTGTCTTCAATCTTGTTTCTGTACAACTATCTCTCTTTTGGTCTTTACATCTTGCCCAAATTCTTTTTTATCAACTTGCTTTCCCTCATTTTTGAATCGTCATCCGTCTACAACACGGATTTAATACCCACGCAACGACACACTTATTTGTGATTCACTCTTTACACCCAACGACCTGCTTCAGCATCTTGTATCATCACGGCGCTTACTTTCATTTCAACTGCATTCACTTTTGACCACATACAATAATTATACACTCTTAATAACTAAAACATCACACCATGGAATCTCATCCCGACGACATCATCGCCTGGCTCGTCCCAACCACACATCATTCCTGGGCCGACAAATCAACTCAGCTCCCCGAAAACGCCTCCCGCATCATCTCATCTACAAACTCATACCCATACCTCTCATCTCGCCTCTCCAACCTTACAAACCACGCTCCCGGGAGAGCCATTCAACTCACATTCTCACAGCCGCCTAAACGACCAGGCAGCTTCATCCTCGGCACGGATCCTCGGACCTGCGACATCATTCTACCCAGCGTCGAGGGTATATCAAAACAACACTGCGCTTTCAGCTTCGACGCACAGTCACGACTGGTGCTGAGCGACTTTTCAGAAAGGGGGACGCAGGTGTGGTACGACTGGGAAAGCAACGGCGACAGAACCGATTACTCGTGGATTCTCAGCAGCGGGTGCTCTGATGAGTTTCCCAGCATGGTGCAGCGCATCACGGTTGATATCCAAGGAGTGCGATTTCAAGTCGTTGTGAACGACCATTCGGATTGGAACACCTTTAGGGAACAGGTTGACAGATTCTGTGAGCAACCTAGCTGGGAAGATGCTTCTCCCTGGGTTGACACATCATTATTACTGTCGTCAGCCATGGACTCCTTTCAGCATGTTGTTGTAAATAATACAACAAGCGAGCCAATTGGGGAGATATATCTCTGGAATTTGGCGCGACCATGGGAGCCGATGGTAAAGGCATCGGCATAGGAAATCAGAGTGCAGCCGAGACAGGATTCACGCAGCACACACGTCTGGTTTGGCAGTTGTACAGAGTACTCTGCCTTTTGGAATTATGGGGTAGCAGAAAAGAAAAGGTTGTCACAGTTCAAATGACAAAGACAGCCCATGCTTAGCAATGCAATAAGTTTTTGACTCAATTCTCAAATGTACAACGCTCGTAAATATTGTGACAAGCCCCCATCCAGAGAGGGTATTATAATAAACTCCGAAAGCATGTTTCCCCCGGCTTTATGGCCTCCTTCTACCACTCAATGCCCTGTCAGTGATGCCAAAATTCCTTTTTTTTTCTCCTTTTATGCCGTAGTCGCTTCTGCCGTAGCTGTCTCTGCCTCTGCAGGTTGCGCCTCGGCTGGTTGCTCTGCCTCATCCATGAAACGAGTCATGGCAAACTCTGGTGCTCTTCTTCGCTGGACCTTGCGAACTCCCTTGGTTCCTTTCCTCAAAGCTGCCGTAGCGGCCTCCTCCTTGACAAGTGCCTTTTCCGCATCCCTGTCTAACATGGTTCCCTCCAAACTGAGATAGCTCGTCTCGCCGCTGACACCGACATCGAAGTTGCGAATGCGGAAACGAATCTTGCCCTTAACCTTCTTTCCATCTCCGTCAACCCAGAATCCCGTGCTATGGATCTGGCGCACAACTCCGTGGTCGTCTGCAGTAATCACTGATGCAGTCTCTTCCATACCATAAGCCTCAGGGTCCTCATTAGAGACCCACTTCCAGGCAGATGGTAGGCGTCGAGCCTCAATAGAGGCGTTGAATTGACCAAAGCAGACGACACCAATGTGGCCCTCAGTCTGAAGGTTGATGCTGCCCTCCATCCACGCACCACGGCTGGGGACAAACAGGTCGACCTCGGCCGTGATCCAGCCAAAGCCAACTGCGAACTCGTTGACTGACTTTAGGGTGGTCGGGTCGTCGTCTGAAGCGGCGGCGCCTTTGCGGCCGGGGTTCTCGCCCAGAGCGACGTTCTTGTAGTTCATCAACACACCCCTCAAGGATGGAACGTATTTGTTCTTGAGGTGCTGTAGATGTTGGTACTCGCTGTTCGTTACTGGTTGCGACCAGCCGATGGGGTATATGGGCTCGTAAAGAGAAACAGTCTGGCTGTAGAATGGATACTGAGGGTTGGCAGGGATATCGGGAGGTTGGTAGATTTCAGAGGATGTCTGCTGGGCGGGTTGTTCGACATCCATGACACTGGCATCGGCATCGGCAGCCTCAGGAGCGTCATCATTCTCGGCTTCCTCGTCGGCGTGCTTCTTGGACTTCTTCTTCTTCTTCGGTTTCTCTTCGCCAGCATCCTCGGCATCGTGCTCCTCTTCCTTGTGCTTCTTCTTGTGCTCCTTCTTCTTCTTCTTGTGCGTTACTTCGGCATCGTCGTCCAGCAGTTGTGAAGCCTCGACCTCTTCATCCTGGTTTTCCTCGACGGATGCGCTCTTCGATTTCTTGTGCTTGCGGGTTCTGTCGGTTAGGGCATCCTCTTCCCTATCTCTCTTCTTTTCTGACTTGGACGCCTTGTCCTTCTTGTGCTTCTTTTCGGACTTTGAAATTGCCGGCTCGGCCGACGCAATTGAGGCGGACATTTTGTCGCAAATCTTCCGGCCAATGCCTTCAATTGGATGAATGAAGCTTGTTTGCTAGGGAAATTTTTTTTCCAAAAGAGCTGCTGCAGTGGCTTATCTTATCGATTATCGCACGCTTGGTGGGGCCATCCCTGCACTTGAACTTTCAGAGCACCTTCCAATTCACTGAACTGCGACTCTTTGCCATTGCTCTCAAAGATCTGCCTCAATATTAAAATTTTCTTTCTCTTTTGTCCATCTTAATTTACTCTGGCTTAATTCATCTGATTGCGGTGCGTTGAAGATTTTGCGTCGTATCATAGCCAACGCTTCCTCTGCACGCACATTTTAGCACCACAACGCCTGACCCAAGTCATGGGCGGAGTGCGTACGAAATTTGGCAACCTCGACACAGCTCGATAAAGATTCAATCGATCTTTAAAAGCTCATCGTCCTTGGAACTGGGATAGAATAATCAGGATGCCAATGGTTTGCCGTATGGGCGATTCAATTTGGCAACACAATGCGACACTACCCTCGACTTCTGACTTCCATCTTTGCGACAAATTCTCGGGCAATCTATGTTAGCAAAGCTTTGAGCGTCGGTATGTCTGATACAGCTTCAGACAGCCTTCCGATGCCCTTGAACAAAGAGTTTAACCATATCATGCATGTTCTACGGTTATTTCCGTGCTAATGCAGCCATGCTTCTTGGTTTGACAAGCGGGTCTGGAGTCGCTCGGATCACTCAGTTTGCCCGGCGGATAACGAGACAGAATCCACCTCGAAAACAGGCACGTTTTTCTGTCTACGAAGGACTTGTGCGAATACGTAACGGAGATGCCCCTCTGGACCACTAAAGCAGAACATGAGGCATTATCGAATGATACTGGATAACCGGCACTGGTTCAACAAGGACCCCCTCAGTCCCATTTCCCGAGTCATTTTGCAAGGAGAATGGCCGATCTACTAGTGCTCATATACCCAGTAGAGCCCAAAGCCTTGGGTTGGCCAATCGCAGGGGCAGCTTCACCATGGGTATTTCCGTGAAAGGCAACATGGAGGCAATAAGCAATGCCTTTTACTGTCCGCTTATGCCATCTTCAGTATGATGGACGCCAAGAGTCAAGAGCTTTTCCTTGATAACCATAACCCTTCGTCTCTATGTATGCAGGTCTAATTACAGATGCGACTCTGAATGCTGGCTGTCCAACAAATCATGAACCACAATCGGCTCTCCGCACTTGTTGAAAATTTTCTACTGGCTAGTCAGCGCTTGTCATGCATCTCCCTGGTTGAAATGTCTTGGCATCGTGGACACAGCACCATCTCGGTTTTCTTCCAGGTGGGAATTCTTCTCGGAGAGCAAGTTTAAGATCCATATAGCTTACGCACGAGGTGATTAGAACCGGCTAAAGGTCCGAACACGGTCAACTAAACGGGCACAAATCGATGGCCATGTGGCCCCCTCGATCCACCTTGGCCATCACACACTTTATCAATCAGTCTCCATATCAATCAATCAGATAAGATCCCTGCCAGCATGCATTCCCTTCTTAAAGCCCGAAGTGTCGCCCATCCGTGGTGTTGCTCTCAGCGTTCACCTGTTGTAGTTACCCGCTGCAGTCACTTTCAACCAGATCATACTCTTTGTGACCTCCGTGAGAGGAAGAGTGTTGCGCATCATGAGTGACGAGGAAAAGCATCCCGCCGACGTTGTCGGTGTGCCGGTTGGTGATGAGTCGGACTCTGCCTCTGATCGACAGCGGACCACCAACATCCCGTGGAGCATGAAGATTTTGTCTGTCATACTTGTCAGTTTGGTTGGCTTTGGATCTCACTGGAGCAGCGGAGTGACAGGAGCCATGAAAAGCACTCTGAAAAAGGTTGGCTCTCTTGCTTATCCCTGACTGGCGATCACCTCTAACACAGTCATAGGAGCTACACATCAACAACGCCCAATATGCAACGTTGGATGCAAGTGAAAACTTCATCAAGACGGCTCTGATCCTTGTCAGCGGCGTCGTCACAGACCGAATTGGTGGTGCAAGTACGTACAACACCAGTCATGCTTCTGTAACCATTGTAAACTAACAGTCATCAACCACCAGGAGCCATGCTTTGGGGCAACGCCGTCTACAGTGTCGGAGCCATTCTCATTGCGGCGGCCACCCAAGTCCGCAATTTCAAATTCATGATCTTTGGCAGCGTCGTCCAGGCACTTGGCGATGTCGCTACTCAGTGCGCGCAGTACAAGGTCTTCTCATCATGGTTCGCCCCCTCAAATGGATTTGCCTCAACCCTCGGTTTTGAGCTAGGCCTTGGCAAAATCGGCAGCTTCGTTGGCCAGGCATCTGCCAATGTCATCGCTAAGAATACTGGCAATTTCAGCTGGGTGTACTGGTGTGCCGTGTTCATTAACCTCTTTACGAACGTCGTGACTGTCGGCTTCTACATCTTCACAAACTACTGCGAGCGTCGATACACTGGCACAAATGATCCGGCAACCGGCGAAAGGTTGACGGAAAAGAACAAGAAGTTCGAGATTACTAAGATGCTGCGACTCCCTTGGCCGTTCTGGCTTGTCGCCTTGTTTTCTCTGTTCCAGACATCCGTTGCCAGCGTCTTCTCCTCCAATGCGACCGAGTTTGCCCAGAAGCGTTTCAACATTTCGGCGGTCACTGCAGGCTGGTATTCAGCCATGTCCCAGTACCTCGGATTCTTTTTGGTGCCTCTCCTAGGCGTTTTCATCGATATACTAGGTCAGCGGAACACGATTATGCTGGTCTGTGGTCTTGGCATGCTACTTTCCATGTGTCTTGCCGCCTTTGGTCCTACCATTGGAGGTACCGCAGCTAGTTTCGGTATCTATGCGTTTGCGGCTTCACTCGGCCCCACGGTCATCATTGACAGCATCCGCACCAGCATGTGGTACCAGGAAGTTTTCGGCTCTGGCTATGCTATTAAGATTGCCATCAACAACAGCATGACAATCATCATCGGCATCGTGGCTGGTGTCATCCAAGACCACGACAACGACAGCTACAACCAGGTCATTATCCTCTACGTCGTTCTTGCAGCGGGCTCTGTCGTCGTGGGCGCGATAATGGTTGGCCTTGGCCTTTTCAACCCTACAATGGGCAGGCTACAGTGGACACGGAAACAGAGAATCATCAGGGGTGAAAAGATCAATGCCCTGAAAGAAGATTTCGAGGAGGGATTAAACCGAGAATTCCAGAAGAAATTGAGCATGTCTTGCTTTGCTGCTACGACAATCCTATTGTTAGGAGCTTGGGCAACGTACTTTTGGGGAGTGGCTACGGGTCATAACGACTAGATTACGAATAATGAGAATTTCTTAGACATGTATAAAGCAATAATATTAGACACCTTTCTTGTTAATCCTACTCAACTTATGATGGCTTTGACACATTCTCGAGCTGTGAAGGCGATTGATATAGTCTATAAGTTCCGTACTCTATTAGGATTATTATTATGGCTCTCAATCTAATGCGCATTCTATATATGCTAGTGTTATCAGGCTTTACTCAAGGTCGAAGCGTCCAATTGTCTATAATACACTTTTACAATCCACACAATGCTTTTGATGTTATGCTCAGAGCTGTAGTGACAGTTACTCCAACTCTTCAAACAAATGAATGCTTACTTTTTCTGCATCCGGGCCTGCTTCCGCCAACCAGCAGCAAATTTCCATTGAATAGCTGGTCCAAGAAGCGCAACAAACTGCACAATGGCGCAAATGGTAAATGCCAGTCCAACGCCAATGCCATTCACCATTGGCATCACGAGACTGGTACCGCCGGCAGCAAAGAGACATCTCGCGAGGTTCAAGCTGGCGCTAGCCGCAGCGCTCCGGTCCGAAAAGATGTCGACGAGGTATGTCATGATGGTGGATTGCGTCGAGACGGCAGTCCAGCCAGTGATGAATGTAGATATAATGGGAATGGCGATGGGAACTTTATGAGGATAATTGATTGTCCAGCCGAACAAAAGGATGGACAGGCATTGGATGATGGAGAAGATGGGGATCAGACGAAGGCGAGCCTTTTCAATGGGGAAATCTTCCTCCGATTGAGTAGCAGAGCGAGTAAGTTCGTTGCCATTTTCGAGATCCGTCTGAGCTACTTGAGCGTCATAGGCGGCCTTGACCTTTTTGTAGTCCTTGTCGAGAATTTTGCCTGTGATGAGAGTTCCTACCATGGAGCCCACTCCATTGGCAATGAATGTCAGACCGATTTGCGTCTCTTTCAAATTGTACTTTTGCTCAAAGAGAGTCGACATGGCAGTAATGCTCATTTGCCAGACAGCATAGTATATAGCTAGGAAGACAATAATGGGAGTCGCTTGCTTGCTGATGAGAATTCGGAACGGACCGAAAATATCAATCCGTTTCTTCGCGTCTGGCGCTGCAGTCGATGCCTCCCGATTCCATTCAATCTTTGAGAGTCTTTGGTATACAGTAAGAGGGTATCTTCCGATGAGCGATGACGGAGTTCGGCTGCCGTTTGCGACAATGGATCGAAGAGTTTCCGGCAGAAAGACAATGAGGAATAACAAGAAACCACCGCCATATGCTGTCAAAAACCAAAATATGGCCTTCCATCCCAATGATCCGGCAATAGCACCTCCAATCACAGGACCAATGGCAACAGGGACGAGCAGGCCGGCTTGGAAGATTCCCATGAGACTTCCGCGGTTCGCTCGAGTGGTGATGTCTCCAATGACGCCAGAGCCAATAGCGATTGTGCTCGCACTCCCCGTGCTCTGGAGACATCGGAGAACAATCAAAGTGGCATAGTTCTTGGTCTCAGCAAGGCCGATACATGCACCGACGAAGACGAGAAAAGTACAGCAGTATGCGACTCGGCGTCCTTTGACATCAGAAACGGGACCCCACAAACTGGGAGCAATTCCTTGGAAGATGAGGTATGAAGTAACCGTGAGGTTGACGAGCTCAACAGAGACATTGAGGTCCTTCGCGATAGTAGGGAGAGCCGGGAAGTAGATATTGGACGCAAATCCAGAGACTGCAGCAGGGAAGCTATTAGTAAACATGGAGACCTAACGGTATAAGTCCTAGTAGGATCTGAGCGATTCACTTACAAGTTGCTGCTGTGGAGACTATAATCACGATGAAGGCCCTTTGACGACTGTCGAATATGCTGTAAGGCTCGGTTGCCTCTGGAGTCGATGGAGGCGTTATCGTGGGCGAAGCATTTTCAACATCTTGTTCATTATCAGGTTTCGATGACATTTTATTCAATTCTTATTTGTATCTTAGCTGGTTTATCAAAAGACGATGCCATATTCGGATTGATCAAAGAATTCGATCGTTCTATATACTCTCTGCAGGGGCAAATGCCACACGGGTCTCGGAGCTGAGGATTGGAATGTCGGAGTTGAGCGTGGAGCACTCCGGAGTTGAGACGAAACACTGTCTCGAAGCATCCAATCACATCCCACTTGCCATCCATATTGGAACAGGACTTAATGACATTCAACAATACAATGTCCGGATATTTCCGGAGCTGATATGCATTCTCTCCAGAATCAACTGACACAACCCAGTTCCAGCAACAACAACAGGAGAGCCCCAAAATAAAACAGGATGATTGCTCATATTCCCAATTCCGCCTGCTTCAAAGCACACACTTCCATCTGCCCATCCAGCAAAAATGTCGTCCGCGAATACCAACGGCTCCTCCCCCCTGAGCTTCGGCAAGCGATATGCCGTGCTGAACCTTGATTTCATGAACATCCTGTTCGACATTGCCAAGGGCACGCCCGAGGGAACCAAATTCGTGGCCAACTGCACTCGTTGGGTTGATGCGGTGCATAAACGGGATCCTCGACCCCCAAACATCTTCACGACTCTGTACTTTACCAGTCCTTCTCAGGCCGAGCTTCCGGCAGAAGCCCCTTTTACCAAGCTTGTCAATGGGTTTACTACCTTTGATGAACATAATCCTGGTGTCAAGGTACCTGAGTACATGAACGTGGATGAAAAGGATGTTGTCCTTCAGAAGATACGATGGTATGGTGGTGCAGGAAATGAGCTGGAAGACATTCTCAAGAAGAACGATATCGACACGGTTGTCATTGTAAGTCAAATCCAAGCAGTGTAGTTGTCTCTGGGATATCATATTGATATAGCTAACTTTGTTTCTGTACCAGTCTGGCCTTAGTCTCTCCGGTGTCGTAATGAGTACCGTCTATCGACTGTTTGATTTGGATTACAACATCATCGTGATTAAGGATAACGTGTTGGAAATGCCAGTATCCCAGCATGAGCAATTTGCCGCTGTGTATTTCGATTATCTCATGCCGAAAATGAACCTCAAGGTGGTTACACTCGAAGAAGCACTAGAGGCTCTTGAGCATTCTTAGAATTTATTCCATAGTACGATGATAAAGTTGGGCTTAATGAAGAATGGCAGTGAATAAAGGGTGCAGGTGGTGTATAGATTATCATTAAATTAGAGGCATGGGCAAATTGTGCTGCAGCATATCAATTCACCCTCCATGAGTGCAGCTTGTGACTGCGTAGAGCATGGTGCCAAATTCGTCTAAATCCTCCAGCCAACTGTCAACTCTCTGGCGCCTCCTTGCAACCACCGATTCCTCTAGACTTTCAGGGATCGGCCACAGTTCATTGATGCGGAGCATGCCCTCGTCCCATGCGGTAAGATATATGTTGTACCCCGTTTCCCAGTCGCGTCGTGTCTGAGCGAACCACAGAGTTTTGCTCGATACTGCCGGCAACCCTTCCAGCTCTATCCCAAGGAACGTCGGCAATCCATCTTCAGACGAGAGAACGCTGTCAAAGAGGTACATGGTGAATAGCGTTCGCCGTGAAGCCTCGGCAATGATCCAGCTTTCCCACTTGGGGCGCGTGCGCTGCTGCTCTGCCACGCACATGAGCCCCTGACGAGCTGTGACGCACGCCAACTCTTGCAAATTCATCATTGCTTGGCGTAAGAAAGGGCTGAGACCTTGACTAAGCCTGAAGAAGAGGACCATAGTGTACATGAGATAGGCCTGGAATGCACTAAGCAGTGCCAGATGGTCATACGTATCACGCTGTTCAAACAGATTGTTCATCTCCCTCTGCATAATCTCAGCAGTGACATTCTCGCTGCCCGGCAGTGGCTTGTCACATATCCGGATAATGCTCAGACAAGACGACAGCTGCGGGTTTGGCCCCTGGGCAGTGAGCTGTGCCGTGTGCACAAACGGCGGAAACCCGCGGCCATGCACGGCCATGCCGGTGTACGACTTTAGCAGCCTATAGATAAAGGCCGCCACAGTGGGCGGGTAGTTTTTGACACTCTGGCCAGGGATCGGGATGTACGCGTTGAGCCATCGGTTGCTGATTTCCTCCGGGGTGATGGGGCAGATGAGATCGAGGTTGGAAAAGTCGAAAAACTCCGGCACCGAGGCTGGGCCGTCGAGCGACGTAGCGACCGGCCACTCCGCCCTCGTGGCAGCCGGCGCTGAGAAGCTGATGGGGCTGTGATCCGCGAAGCCAGGGTGAACCGACGGCGTCGCTGGGTCTTGGGTTATGTTTGGCGGCGACAGTTCGTCGCGCTCAGGGCTGGGGAGAGAACCGCCTGATGCGCGGGAGAAGCTGGGAATAGGGCTGGGATCGCTGCTGTCGACGAAGACGGGGAGGTGAGATGGTGTAGTGGTGTGAGTGTGAATATGATGAGTCTGAGTTTGAGTCTGTGGTTGTGACTGTGGTTTTGATGCTGAGGATGTGGATGTGATGGATGTGGTTGACGAGGGAGCAGAGGTGGAAGTGGAATGCGGATAAAGACAGGCGAGGCCGCGCTGAGCACATCTCGAGCAGCATCTCTCCTTGCGGTCACATCGTGCCTTGGCGACTGAACATTGTTGGCAGGCCTTTTGTCGAGAGGTGGCGTATCGTGCAGTTTTCATGACTTTGGCTGATAAGAGCATTGATTGCCTCTTTGAACCAACTAACAAAGGCACGGCAGAGATGGAGGCATTAGGTAATGTTGATGAGTTGTGATGATTATTAATCAAGGGCGAAGAATGGAAATGGAAGAATGTGTGGAACAGAGAGAGAAGCTGTAGAGAAGAAAGGTTGAGGGCGGAATTATTTTTCACGATGGCGGGAAGAGAGGATCAATGATTGACAGAAGCGATCAAGTGTCAATGCATGGGTGATTTTAGAGTTTGAATCTGCCATGCTTGATTCAGCTCCATGGAATTTAGCGCCGCCGCCTGACTATGTGGCTCCATGGTTGTGAAAAGGTTCAATGATGTGATGATTGTGAAAGCCCGTTGGTACAACTCTTTCCGTGCTTGAGACAAGAGTTTCGGACTTTAGAAGACAATTATTGCGGACTTCGCACAGACACGAGTCGAGCTTGCGAATTCCGAAAACTGCCGGGTCGTTTATAGTAGAAAAGGTCAGCGGCAAATAGAGGAGCCTTATTAACGTTTAGTTCTCAACACGGAGAGTTGCCCCTATAACTACATAACTATACTACACAGTATATACACAAGACATATTAATTTCCCGCTCATCTACTGGACAGGAAACTATTCTGACGGATGGCGCATATAACCTTATCGCCATCCAGACCAACTGTATCTTACGCTCACATCCTAATCCCAGCACGCTATCACAACGCATCTCAATCCTTTATTCCTACTCTGAGCCCTAACCGGCATAAGCTTCGCAGTATAGCGCCATTAGCGCTCGATCTATAGTGGACTATACCCTATAGCACATCGTATTGCCCTCCGTATGATTAATTGGGTAAACGATCAATTGGGCAAACAAGTCCGGGTTCGGGCTGGGCTCGGAATGGAAACAAGAGAGCCGGGGGTTTGAGTTGAGCCGAACAAGGCAACGGACTTTCACTTTCATCTCCAATCATCTTCGATTTGTAACATCAAATGATATATGATAAGTATAGCTCGGCCACTTATTTCATCATGCATTTTCTCTATTTATTGCCAGCTTTGGACCATAGTCTAATGCTTCTACTTTTACCTAGTTCTGCAGTTGCAGCGACGGCCCCAGCTTAATAATGTCTCCAGGTTGATACGTTGCCTCATATCGATGCTCACCATAATACACAATCAACGACGATGCCGCAGATGCCGCAGAGGCCTTGAAAGTCACGCCGTCCAGCTTCCCATCATGCCATTCGAAATGAGCTTCCAAACCGCCTCTAATTCGTATGCCATCCACCGTTCCTTCAGACCAAGCCGCGGGTAAAGCCGGAAGCAAATCTACCTCAACTGGACCTCCCAGACGAGGAATGATGGACCGAATCAGCATCTCAGAAATAGCCGCCGCGCCTCCAAAATTGCCATCAATGACGAAAATGTTCTTCTCAGCCCCTGCAACGCCAGGTTTGCTGTAGCTGAGCAGGTTATCGAAGCTCAGCTCTCCCACCAAGTGACCAATTTGGGCAACAGCCTTCTCTGCATCTCCCAGACGAGCGTAGTTGAGAGCAAAGAGAGCCGCTGTAAACTCAATGTCCTCGAGATCGTCTCTACCTTGCCTTCGTTCCAACGTTACACGCGCTGCCTCTGCAAGATCAGGCTGGTGCCGAGCGGAGATTAGCGCTGATCGGCAAAGGGCCATAGTGTGGGAGAGATGGCGGTGGTAGGGCTGAGCTTCTTCAAAGTCATGCAGCCACTCCTGAAGTTGACCATTCTTGCCAATCTGGAATGGAGGCAGCTTCGCCAGTGCCTCTCGGTATTTACGGATATCATCCTCCCAGTTGAACTTGTCACTGTTGAATTTTGTCGCGGCGTACTCACAGAATGCCAAGAGGTCGCGGACTAAGACGACATCAAGAGTCGGGGCCAAGGCTGCATAATGTTCTTCCTTTTCACCATTTTCGTTGACCATGAAGAAGCTGTTCTCTGGACTTACGGATGGGCCTGTGAGAAGCCTACCCGTCTTCGGATCCTCAACCATGTAGTCAAGGAAAAACTTGCTTGCACCGGCCAACACCGGCCATGCATCGTTGGCCATGAAAGTCTCATCAAGAGAATACTCAAACATCTCGATTAGATGGTTTGCCATCCAAAGGCCTCCCGTCACGTTAAGGCCGTACGAAACCTCCCAGCCGGGATCTGCAAAACCCCACACGTTGCTGAAGACGTGAGCGACCCAGCCTTCGCAGCCATAACAAACTCGTGCAGCGTGCTGCCCGCTCGCAGCAAGCTTTATCAGATAGTTGACCAGAGGCTGCATAAGATCGGAGAAACCGCCGTTGAGGATCGCAAAGTAGTTCATCTGCGTGTTGATGTCGAGGTGGTAGTCACAGCTCCAGCCCATTTTGCAGGCCTCGCCATCATTCCACAAGCCTTGAAGATGCAGCGGCAAGGGTGAATCATGACGAGTACCAGCGATAGTAAGGTAGCGGGCATAGTGAAAGTAGAGCGCAAACAAGCTGGGATCGGCATACCCAGAAGACTCAAAGTCCTGTCGACGCTGGTCTGTAGGAATGTTGGCGGTCGTACTGGATTTAGATCCCAAAGAGATGCTCATCCGATTGTATAGAGGTTGGTAGTCTTCCAGATGTACCTTGAGAAGATCAGCTGCAGGGAGCTTAAGAGCTGTTTCCATCTGCAGAGGAGTTCTCTTTCTCCATTCATCATTCGGCTCGCTGTAGTCGCTATTGAAGGTTACCAATATTGTGATGCTCTTCTTTGCTGAAATGACCAGCTTGGCATCTCGGTGTTCGACTTTTCCTTCATCGGCAGTTGCTGTAACAATACCATAGCCCTTGACACCACATGTTCCGTCGCTGTGTACTGACTCGAGGGCTTGTGCATTGAACTCGAGCTTTCCATCATCAGTGATCTTGGATGTAAATGCTTCGTTCTCGCCCTGCACGCCAACCACAACTTCCAATCCACTGAGATCGTCACCATCGAATTGCACCACAAGCACTTGGTTCGGATGACTGAGAAAAGACCTCCTCTTGAACTTGTGGCCGTTTACAGTATATCTTGTCTCCGCTACGGCTTCGTCTAATCGTAGTTCTCTCTCGAAGCCATGAACTTGGCCAATGTTCCCTTGGCCACTAATGACAATGTCAAGTGTTCCAACGCCAAGGTTGGTTCCGAAATTGTTCTTTTTGCTTTCAAGATACTTCTCCGCTCGCTTCTTTCCTTGAGCGTAATCGCCATTGAGATAACAGTTTTGTGTTTCTCTCAATTCGGCTTTGGGATCTGTAGGTCGCTCTGTAAGTCCTTCACCTGCCTTCTCCTCTTTCCCAGACCAAAAGGAGACTTCGTTCAAAATGAAGGATTCCTTTGCGGGGGAAGAGAGCACTGAGGCGGCGAAACGGCCATTGCCCAGAGGGAGCGAGGTAGGGAATGTTGTTGAGGGAGTGGTATAATGGAGTCTGTGTTCTGAAGACATGTTGTAGATCTGATGCAGCGAATCAAGCCTCGTCTATGCTATGAGTGAGTTGTGAAGCGAACCAACATGACATGACATGACATGTATGCAGCTTTCAAGTTCAGTTCGCAGATGCGGAGATGTTTCAGCAGCAGAGCTCTACTCTGCATAACCCCCCACGGCTCGTAAGTCTATGAACCGTTGCTTGATGCCAAGCCGGAAAACCAATCCATCACCAATAAAGACAGCTGAGAGCCCCCAAGCTCGCAATTCCCCGACCACGATAGCCGGCAGCCGGAGCAAAAAAACGAGTCAGCTGTTCGTTGTGGGGTTTAGGTGCGGGAGCATTGTTCGGGTGGACTCTTGGCCTTCCTTGGCTTCACCACGACTAGGGCCCCGGCTGATTGGTCGATCTAGCTGCTTTTCCTCCCGGATATTGAGCCGGATATTGGTCCGGGAGAGGTGTGGCCTAGATCGAGCGCCACTAGATGCCGCATCCCGGGTTTTCGCCCGAAACATCGACCTGGAGTCTTTCGATGTTTGCCAAAGTTTACCAGCTGTTATATGGTGAAAATTCCAATAGTTTGGTTTAAAAAAGACTGGAAAACCCGTGATACTAACGAATGAATTTACCCGAAGGCTGATCTACTGCCAAGCCGACGGGAGTTGAAGCCCTTGCAACTAACTAATACGCTGTAAGTAGGTAGGTTGGTTAAGACTTGAAAACAGCCCACATCTTCTTACAGACAACATGTAGTCATTGTGACACTGGATTGAACCATGTCGTAAATGCCCGACGGATCTCACCTCATCTCATCTCGATGCTACTTCACTTGTTTTTCCAACTGCCAATAACAAAGCCGGCTTCGGCAAAAATATCGCCGCTCGTCCATCTCCATGCGGCTCGTGTCGCTTCCCCAGAACCAGGACTGCACTAAGTTGATCTTGCGGAGCCCCGCAACTTGACCTTATTAGTCCGGGGATGACTATTTGTGAACTCGGACTATACAAGACATATAAATACGATGCATGCAACGCTGATCTGGTGGTGAAGAACAGGGTCTTTTCGGTTTGTCCTTCAAAAGTGCCTTTTGGTTCACGGGCCTTTTTCCTAACAAGCTGCCTCTTCTTCTCCTGTCAACTCACAAGTGTCAAGATTCATCAACACGTTTGCCCATCATGGAGAAGGAGGCCCATTCCACGGCGCTCGAAAATGTCGCCAGCAACATCGAGCATGAGCTCACCAACGCAGGGGAGACTGGCAAGATGGCCAGCATCAGCGAGGCCATGGCCAACAACGGCACGGCCCAGGAGCATCGACTCGGCTCTTGGGAAGCCTTCAAGCTCTACCGCAAGGGCGCCTTCTGGTCCATGTTCATCTCGCTGAGTATCATCATGCGCGCCTACGACATTGAGATCAGCGGCAACTTCTTCGCGCTGCCCGCCTTCCAAACCCATTTTGGTGTGGACTACGGCCCGGATCACGGGGGGTTCCAGATTCCCGCCAGATGGCAGGTCGCCATGGGCATGGGCAGCTTGGTTGGTCAGATTGTGGGAGCGTACCTCGTTTCGTTCCCCATGGAGAGGTTTGGTCGTAAGAAGACATTTGCTGTCTGCCTTGTCCTGACGGCCATCCTGACTTTTATGCAATTCTTCGCCAACACCATTGGTGTCTTGACGGCCAGTCAGTACCTCAGCGGTATTGTTTGGGGAGGTTACTGTGTTATTGCCACGACATACGCCTCTGAGGTTCTTCCTCTCAGTCTCCGTGGTTTCCTCACTGGCTACATCAACCTCTGCTACGTTATGGGCCAGTTCATCCAGACCGGTGTCACCCGTGGCTTCATCAACCGACCCGACCAGTGGGCATACAAGATCCCCTTTGCTATCCAGTGGATCTGGCCTGTCGTCTTGCTTGCTGGCCTCCCTTTTGCACCTGAGTCCCCTTGGTGGCTGGTTCGCCAGAACAACATGGAGAAGGCTGAGAAGTCTCTCTCGAAGCTTGTTCAAAAGAATTCGGGCATCAACATCAAGGAAACCCTTGCCATGATGGTCAAGACCGATCTCCTCGAGCGAGAGATGGAAGTCGGTACCACCTACGCTGATTGCTGGAAGGGACACAACCGTCGCCGTATGGAGATTTGCATCTTGCTGTTTGTTATCCAGAACTTTAGCGGTAACCCCGTCGGCTTCGCAACCTACTTTTTCGAACAGATCGGCCTCAATAACGTCCAGGCATTCGACATGGGAGTTGGTCTCAACGGAGTCGGTTTTATCGGTACCTGTCTCTCTGCTATTCCTCTGATCTACCTTGGTCGTCGTCCTGCGTACATATTCGGCCTTAGCTTCATGGTTACCATCCTCTTCATCGTCGCTCTCCTGACCTTCGCCCACGATTACACAACCAACTTTTCGTATCGATGGGCTCAAGCTACTTTGCTCATCATTCTCCAGTTTGTCTGGCAGGCAACTCTCGGTCCCCTGACTTATGTCGTCGTCTGCGAGACTCCATCAACAAAGCTCCGATCAAAGACCATTGCCATCGCCACCATGATCGACGCCCTTACTGGATTGGTTACTTCCGTCATTGGACCCTACTTGCTCAACCCTGGTGCTGCAGGTGCTGGAGCCAAGATTGAGTTCTTGTACGGCGGCATTTCTGTCTTTTCGCTAATCTGGACCATTTTCAGAATGGTGAGTACAGCCTTTAATGACTTGCCCCTTTTCAAGTACAGTTTGCTAACAGTTTTCTTTAATGCAGCCGGAGACTAAGGGCCGAACCTACGAAGAGTTGGATATCATGTTCGAAAGAGGCGTTCCCGCGAGGAAGTTTGCCTCGTACAAGTTTGAAGAGGATGATGATGTGAGGGTATAAAGAGATGGCTATTATTGGGCTAGTAATACTTTAATAATGCTATAATACCAATGACGAGTCTTTATAACAACTGTCATTTTGGAAGCGTGTAGCAGGCAAATTATTTCGTATCAGGTGTGATCGTCCGTCACATACGTCGATATCTAGATAGGCCACGTGCTGATGTTACGCTCAAGATGAACGACGATACCTCGCATCAGAGACCTGTGATGCATGACATCGATCTAGGGACAATCTTGAATCCACCCACAATCGAAGACTGGTAGAGTTCCTGGGAGGGTTGCGTCTGCTCTTCCCAAGAAGATCGCCGACCAACTAAAGAAGAGATCTAAATCTACCGTGACCAATCATGGCAGTAAGAGTTGATGAACGAGACGGAGCATAATAAGCCGGCTATCGCTTCCGGATCTCATGGATTGGATCTCTTGGCAGCGGAGATCATAATTGGCGCCGGTGTTGTCGGTAGTCTTTCTCACGACACCCCGCTATTTCTCTTGATTCAACAACTATATCATATGGAAAGGGTGCCTCAATTACACTTAAGAAAATGAAGTAGACATAGAGTTACAGAACTAGCAACTCAACTCCCAGAAAAATTACGTATATTGAGTCTGAGATAAACAAGTTTAACGTGAATCGTTAAGGGCTTCAACACTATGGACGAACAGCTTACATATACTTACTCATCTGTCAGCCACATAATTAGCGTCACTTTGAATGGCAACTTGATGTTTTCCCTCGCAATCAAGGCTCCGTTGCACCAAAAGTGGACTTGCCGTAACATGTTTGTCTCTGGACGAAACAAAGAGCATCATCGTTCACAATTTTGTTATCGACCAAACTAATAACTATTTGACTTGAATCCTTGCCAATTTACGTCGCGTTGCCACTACGTTTCGCCTTACTAAGCACTCAGAAATTCCTCTCTTACGCCTTTCGGTCAACTGACTCGACCTTCACTGTAAGGCTAACCTCTTCATATTCATCGTCAATATCAAGATGAGCGACAACGAACCGCTACGGCGTCTAAACGGACGACTCCAGGCATGCGATCAGTGTCGCGCGCGCAAAGTCGCCTGCGATCATGCTCGTCCAGTGTGCAACCGATGCCTTAAGAGAAACCAGGCCAGCGAATGCACCTACACTGTCGGAGAAGTGATTCAGCCACGGCGGCGCGTACGGCGCCCGAGACCAGTAGTGAGGCCATCGATTTCCATGTCCCTGAACACATCGCCAACGCAGAGCCATTCAAATGGACACACAAACGGACATACAAATGGACACGGATCGCCCAATTCTGGTTACATGGGCTTCACTAGCCATACCAACGTATTCGAGGCGACAAAGCGAAGTCTCAGCCGTCTCCAAGGCCCGGAAGCGGACCCTCAGCTCTCGCTACCTGCCGATGATCGGATGACTCCGAGGCGCTCTTTCAACCAGCTCTCCCCTATAGTGCGCCACATGAGCATCTATGTTTTGGAGGCTCTGCCAGGGCAATGTAATGAGCAGATTGTCTTCAACGACGAAGATATCCCGGATTGGGGCTCGACTCAAGCCGCGCTGGCCCGTATCACCAGATATCTTCAAGACTTGCTCAAAAAGAATGCGGACGGAGTTGGTCCCAACTTGGAAAGCATTGCCGAGATGATATGCCATAACACTGCGCAGCCTTTTAGAGAGATCGACGATCCGCATGAGTGGATGGATCAGTTTTGTGGCAGCAATCTCAGATGGGAGTCAATTGGACTAATATGGGGAGGCTTGGAGCGTCTTGCGGATACCATGAACTCTTTTCGGCCTTGTCACGTTGAGTGGATTCCTGGAAAGGGGTCCAAGGAACTTTCCAGAACGTATATAAATTATTGCATCGATTTGTCTAAGCAGTTTTGTGATGGCAGTCCTGTGTTATTGGATCTTCACCGACGTCGAACCATTTTGGTGTCTTGTCTAGACGGCGATGCCGGTAAGCATATGAATGTCTCCAAGTTAATTTTCGCTCTCATAATAATGATTGAACAGCTGGATCGTGTTGGTACGCCCACGGCGCGGCTGTGTCCATGTTGACCTTCATGGGCCTACATGCTATGGAGAAGGAGGTTCCGTATACACCCACCTTATCCTCCGAGTATAACAGAAGGCTCGTTGCCCAAATCTTCAATAACGATAAGTTTTGCGTCGCATTCTCTGGGCGACCTCCACTGCTCAGTCGTCGATATTGCACAACACCTCTACCCCTCGATCTCAGAGATGAAGATCTAGTTGCAGATCAGTCAACGCTACAGAAGGCTGTGCAAGAGCTGGACGATCGCGGCTGGAACACAAAAGGCGAAATCTACCCAGTTACGCTTATTCGGGCTCGCCGTATGTTGGCGGCCGCTCTTGAGGAAGTAATGGAGATTGCCTTGGGTTGCCAGGTTTGTGTAACTCTTGATGAGCTACGGTATGTTTCCACACGTATCCTTTTCCTCTCTTCAAAAGTAGATGGAAGCTCACAGCATCGGCTAGAAACATGCAGGGCCGACAACTGGAATTGGTTGCGGCATTTCCCCCGTATCTCAGATATGATCCGCAAGACGTGTTAGATCCTGACATAGATACCAAGTCCGTTTATGCTCGGATACTCATTCGTCTAACTCACTTACAGACAATGTTCTTCTTGGAAAGGCTGCTGCTACTAAATGGCAGCTTGGAAGAAGGCAATCTGCTTTTATTTAGCTTCGAGATGCTCACACTAACTCTCACCATGTGGACGCACAAAGACCGTTTCGCAGCAATGAGACGTAATTTTGAATGGCTTGTGAGTGGTATAATCCGGTTTATAATTTATTGCCCGTTGCTGATTATTGGACTAGCTTATGGCCCACGCTGCACCCGCAGGCGGCATTCTTTGTCTGGAACTTCTCAACCCTACATTTACAGGCAAACACCCTAAAGATGCACGAATCTCACGGTCAAGTATTATACAGAATCTCAGCCTCTTAGTAGGCTTTCTCGACTGGGTGCGTCCATCCGCACCGAATGGAGATTTGTGCATGGACTGCAAAGTCATTATACAGCGCGTGCTGGATCATACCTTGGATGGCAGTGTAGACGGCAATAGTCCACGGGCAGCTCTGGCGTACGACTTTCCACAGCCTCTGGATTTTAACTTTGACCTATTGGACACATTTGACTGGCTGCATACGGATATGTAATAGAACATAGCGAATAATGGAAGTTATCTTTGAAACCAGCCTTAAAGACGCACTCGATCTGCCATGCCTCTCTAAGCAGTTTCCATATGTGAATCGATGCTCAAGTGCCATATAATAGAGAAGCGTGGTCGCTTGCAACACATGGGCGAATGTTACCACGCTGCTGATTCAGACAGCTGTCTTATGAGACAACGCCTGGAGTCCTATAATGAAAGGAAAAGAGCATGTTGCGATATCGCCTGATACCTTTACATTTATGTATGTGCTTTCTGCCCTATCAATTGTATTTCCTAAAAGACAAAGCTCAATTTGTACCTATGATCCCGTCGATAGCCATTTGAAATCCAGCTTGTATAATTTCTCCACCGCTCATTGTACATCATCTTCACCATCTTAAGAAGGCTGCTTACTCCGAAATTCTGCGAGGCGCCCTATGAAAATTATCATCTCATGATCATTAAAAAATTCCACTTCATGATCATCAATTGGAAACTCGGCACATTGATTCAGAAGAAGGATAGCCTCATCCATCCTTCCGCACATCGCCCGAGAAGTCGCAAGATTATACATAGCAACTCTGGTGGCTTTAGTTTTCTCTCCAGTTATCTCTTTCTGAATTTTCAAAATCTTTTCTCTGATACGCAAAGTCCTTTTGGATAGAGCTGGCGTTCCACTGAAGAAAAAGACATAAGCAAGATCCTCCATCGCAGTTAATGTACTTTGCTGTTTTTCTCCGTACTTTCGCCATTGGATTCGTAGTATTTTCCGTGCAAACACTTTGGCTTTCTTATATCGCTGTTGTCCGCAGTACACATCCACCATAAGCTTCAAGCATTCGATAATTTCTGGATCTGTTGGCCCGAAGATCTTTTGTCGAAGCTTCAACATCTTTCTTCCTATTTTTTCAGCTTCATTACACAGCTCCCGGGTGTCTTCGCGTAAAATCTCAAAATCAAATTGAAATTGAAGTGTTATTGTTTCCCGGTATCTGAAAGCTTGCCCGAGGTACGTTACGGCAAGAGCATGCATGCTTTTGATCGTATCCGGATGCTCTTCTCCAAGCAACTTTCGTCTTATTGTTAACGCCCTCCTAACTAATAATTCGCTCTCTTTCCAACTGTGAAGGCGCCCCAGCAAATCTGCAACATGCAAAAAGTCGGTCGATGCAAAAACCTTCTCTTCGCAAATATCCATCCATTCAACAACCTGAAGAGCATGTGTCAAATAATCCCCGCCAAAAAACCAAACGTCATCGTCTTTCTGAAGGCTTTTGAATTCAATTGCCATAGTATTCAAAGCACGCGTTGCGAAAAACCTTTGGTATTCCTCCTCTTCCGAGTCTCCTTCGTTTTCTTGTGAATTATCACTGGTGTTTATTGTTGTCGAATCCTTGTTCCATGAATTCTTCTTACGCAACCCATATCGTGCAGCCTCCTGTACGAGCTTGTGCATTTCATAAATCGTCAACCCGTATTCATTCTTGCGTTGATAAATGAGATAAAATTCCTCAAGTCGGGTCATGGCTTCCTTCAGTTCGTCGTCTTCTAAGCCGCAACACGTGCCAGCCCTTTCGACTAATCCTTCAGGAATGTTCTGGCAATCAAAATATGCCATAATATGAAATAAATCAAATGCCCGCTCGTTTTCTTGTTCAATACGCTTGATTGAGATGCTCCATGTGTCTAGAATACTGTTGGGCGCCCCAAACTTCCGATATCGATCGAACTCGCTTTTCTCTAAAAGTTTATGTCGTTTCTGTTTCTCTGAGAGCATATATAAATACTCACGAACTGGTGTTGACATTCTTCGCATATACGCACCGGCTTGCGAAATTGCTAATGCGTGATACTGAAGGCTTTCTAATAATTTGCCTATGTCTTCGGTGTCTTCTTTCGGTGTTTCGGTTTGCATCGTTGCCGTTGCTACCACGAGCAATCTTTTTGCTTCTTCAAGGGACATATCACCCACTTCAATTACTCTGAGAGGGCCGACCAAGGTCCCCATAATGCGCTTGTCACGACTCGTCCACAGAACGACCCCCTTGGGGCCTCGAGGGACACAATTGGGTAGACTCTTTGACGAAGTAGATGTTATTCCGACTCCGAATAATGATAGATCATCAGCATTATCGAGGACTAAGAGCCATTCTGGTTCTTCTTCAATGCGACTGCAAACTGCCATCAGCAAAGCTTCGTCGTCAAGCTGTTTATCCATAATGCCAAGCTTTTTCGCGATTGTTTTATAATCATTTACGATTGTTGCTTTTGTGTCCGCGTGCACCCAAAAGACGGAGCGAGTACCACATTGTCGGTATATATAGTTGAGCGCAATCTGGGTTTTTCTACATTTGGGTTATTCAGTAAGCGCTGAATGAATCGCATAAAGTAAACATACCCTGATCCGCCCAACCCACAAAGAGCGGCACTATGGTAGCCTGATGATTGTGGCAAGAGCTGGTCGAGTTTATCAACAATATCTGGCCGTTTGATGAAATCCTCATTTGGTGGATATGGAATGACGTGAATCGCAGCTCGGACCGGTTGATCGGGCAGATGAATATGAGCATCGCCCTGCGTGATTACAGTGTTATCGCGAAATCGGGTGTGGCGAATATTGCGTTGATGCGACCGCGCTTTTCTTTTCATTGTGCCTTATCCTCCCTGTATGGTTACGCTCTATTTGGGTTTACGCGCCTGAATAAAGCAATGGGATTTTGCGTTTATGCTTCCGAATGAATTGTTTGCAAATACAAAGGCATTACTTTGCATATCGTTAATTAAAATCCCTCATGCCAAGTGGTAATCTCTTTGACATCAGGCTGTGAGCGCTGCCTAACCTTGTTTATCTTTGGGGCTCCCCATTGGCGGTGACTCCACGCATCCTGCTATTGGTGCTGCTCTCGTGCCATCCACAGAGTGCACATAGAGCTACTCAGATATAATCATTCGAATGATACCCTGTAAGGCACGATGAGATCAGCTGATATAATTGTTCGATTTTCAGGACAAAAAAATGTAATATTATATCAGTTGAGTCGGCTGGCATAAGAGATATGAGTTAATGAAGGCTGTAGGTGATATTCTATAGAGATTCTGTAAACTTTTGTTAATAACATCCGTCGAAAGCGTGAGCTGAGAATTAATGGAACTAAGAATAGGCATGGGGATTGTCAAACTGATTGGCTTCACGAAAATACTACCCGTGAAGTCACAGTACTCAACTTTAAGATTATATGATAATATAACAATGATAGGTATATGGAACACTGCTTGATTAATGTATTATTAAGGGAAAGAATATAAAACATCTACGGGAGTTTCGATCGTAAGATAGAGAATGGAGTGACTCGGGTAGCCGTGTTCAGTCTTGCTCCGTTTTTTTGCTAAAATATCGTATGAAGGCATACATGTCTATCAGAAGCTAGTATCGCAAAAGCTGCCACAAACATTGTTGTTCTTATTGTGCAAAGAATGTACAACTTCATGATGCGATTACTAATAGGCTGAACTAGTTGAGATGGAATTGCTCTCCCATTTCCATGTCTCTGGTATTCCTAATAACTGTCTTGTTGGAGGCAGGCTCATAACTACCCATTTACTATATGAGTGAGATATACTATGAAGCTCTCTTTAGGACGCCCTTTTACCTGAAGGCCGGGTAACGGGGGCGAATTATGGAAACAATCACCAGGGGTACATGGGTTGCATGTCTTCCCTTAATAATTAAAGGAACGCTACATGATATAGTCATGCTCCGCCTTGTTATACATCAGTTATTTCAATATATGCTACCCCTATCCAAGATCTAGTAAGAACGTGAGATCAGTACGAGACATGGTTGGAAGGCCAAGTCTATAAGAGGAACACCTTTGCTAGACCTCTATGAAAGCTGCTACTGGCTCGACTAAGATGACGCCTGCGTTTAATGAGCTGAAGATTACTAGTCCACAGTTCTAATCCGGGTCGCAAATGATTGAATAACGATGTGTACTAGGTCGAATGGTGGTTTAGTGTTTAGACGCCGCCACTGCGGGAATAAACTCAGGTCCAATTCAACCCATTCTATCTCCCCTGCCGAGCGCCTGCTCAACTGCCTCTTCTCAAGACTTAAGATGGGTATAATTCTACAGACATTCAATTGACATATCATAGAAGATTACAAGTGAAAGACACATGCATTAATATGAGTTTGTAGGCGAATTGGTGTCGTTGAGCTGCAGCGGTAAGATGGAGTTTTGACGGTAGTGGAAATAGTTCACCTCTTGGCTCCTGTTTTGCTGCAATTTAGCCTGTTCAGCCAGCTGAAAAAAATTCATCACTCTGTTCATGACAAACTCTCAGAGGTAATGAATTCACGCAGCAGTTTTTACTCGTATATACGACAGTGCAGACCGAAATCTAGAGATTCGGTTCCTGAATCGGCTGCAGATCCCGCGGCGTGGCCAATCTGACGCCTCAGCGTGAGCACATGCAACGGCTGACCCCTGGCTTCGGTGCCGAAAGAATGCTAGAGGCATGCAGTGCATCTCCCCGCACATCGTCCATGGATGGTATCGCCGAGCCAATACCCACGGAGCAATTAACAAGGTATCGCATCATGTTGAGCTTTGTTAGTTGTTGAGCTTCCGTACATGGCGTTGATACTGTAAGCAGTAGTGGCAATGAAGTACAGATAGTTATGGCGGCGATGAGCGCACATTCCAGCCGACTCAGAATGGATATGCATATATATACCAACTCCAACCTTGGCAGCCGCCTTGACAACCAGCCCGACAGGTCCCCAATATCTGCACCGTTGACAAGATGAAGAAGAGTACTATCCTGGCAAGCCTGCTGCCTCTGGTGGCTGCGGATAGCGATGCTGCCAACTCACAGATCCGAATCGCCTACCACGGCGACGATGGAATGATGGTCAGCTGGAACACGTTTGACCATGTTCGTCGTCCAAGCGTCTTCTGGGGCAGATCAAAGGAACACCTCACCAATGTCGCATCTTCGGCCGTGTCTGTCACTTATCCCACCTCGACGACTTACAATAACCACGTCTTGATCAAGGGGCTGAAGCCGGACACCACCTACTATTACCTGCCTGCGCAATTGAACGAGGATGTGTGCTATGAGCCATTCAACTTCACCACTAGCCGCAGGGTCGGTGACAAGACGCCCTTTTCCGTTGCCGTTGTCGCCGATTTGGGCACCATGGGCTCAAAGGGACTGTATACTTCGGCCGGTACTGGTGTTGCGCCCACCAACGTCCTGAAGCCTGGTGAGAAGAACACGGTCGACTCGCTCATCAGCACCATGGGCGACTATGAGTTCCTGTGGCACGTTGGAGACATTGCATATGCCGACTACTGGCTGAAGGAGGAGATTCAGGGATTCCTGCCCAACACCACCGTTGAGGAGGGATACAAGGTTTACGAGGCCATCCTGAACGACTTCTACAACGAGATGATGCCCGTCACCGCTTCCAAGGCCTACATGGTTGGGCCTGGTAACCACGAGGCTAACTGCGACAATGGCGGCACCGCTGACAAGGCGCACAACATCACCTACGACCTCAGTATCTGCATGCCTGGACAGACCAACTTCACCGGTTTCAAGAACCACTTCCGCATGCCCAGCGATGTTTCTAAAGGCACTGGAAACTTTTGGTACAGCTGGAACAGCGGCATGGCTCATTTTATTCAGCTCGACACTGAGACTGACCTCGGCCACGGCTTTATTGGCCCCGACGAGATTGGCGGCACCGAGGGTGAGGGCGCCAGCCCCGTCAATGCGAAGATGAACGCTCAAGTCAACTGGCTTGAGGCTGATCTCAAGTCGATCGACCGCAGCGTCACTCCCTGGGTCATTGTTGGTGGCCATCGCCCCTGGTATCTCAGCCACGCGAACGTCACTGGTACCATCTGCTGGAGCTGTAAGGACGTTTTCGAGCCTCTCTTCATCAAGTACGGCGTCGATCTTGTTCTCTCTGGTCACGCCCACGTCTACGAGCGCCTGGCTCCTATCGCCGACCAAAAGATTGACCCCAAGGAATTGAACAACCCGACATCTCCTTGGTACATCACCAATGGAGCTGCTGGTCATTACGACGGATTGGATACTATTCAGACCCCTCGCCAGGAGTACAGCCGATTTGGTCTTGATACTACTAATGCTACCTACGGATGGAGCAAGCTGACGTTCCACAACGCTACACATTTGACGCACGACTTTATTGCTAGCAACAACAATACCGTCCTCGACTCTGCGACTTTGTACAAGAGCCACAAGTCCACTGGCGGTAGTCACCACCACGGATGGTAATCCCAGCAGAGGACTAGATTGGGATGTTGTAATGTTGAAAATATTAGAAGAGCTTGAGAGCTAGATAAATAATAGTATTAAATATGCTTAATAGAATTGCTTAAGAGTCCTCCTTTTGATACAGGATTTTTTCCGATTTGCCCGGTTATAGTCTGTACCTATTCTAAAGCTAGTTGCTGTTACTATTTTTCAGTCCGCATTTAAGTGTTAATCTTCATAGATTAATGAGCTGGCATGAGTTCAATAGCCAATTGACGACCATTGTGATACTATTTGCTAAACTGCTAATCATCCCAGATCCCCTTGCCACCGTAAACATTCCCTATTTGGATTCGAGTCTCGTTTTTCGCTGAGATTGCCTCTATGGAGTTGTTCGCCTGATCTTTGACGAGGATCTCGTGCTGAAGGACTCCCTCTGAGAATACGTTGCCCACGTGGAATCTTGCCTTGTCCTCCATCGTGATGTCCCTGGCGGAGTTTTTTCCCTGAATGGCATCCACCTTGTGTTCCACCGCGCGCTCCAAGACCGGATCGATATCACGGGCGGCATCCTTAAGAGTCTTAAGGCTCAGCTCGTCATTAACCTCTTTTATCTCATTCTGGATAAACTTCTGCTGAGTCAACGTCAACTCAATAGGGAATAACTTCTCCAGCTCGTCAACCCAGGATGTAATCTGATTAACGATGTTCTCGAGGCTTTTCCTATCATATAATGCCCATGAAGCTTTTTTAACAATGCTTATGCCTTTCTGTCTTCGACGAGCGACGTCCTTGGAGCGCTTATGCAGCCGTTGGAACAAGAGGTTCATATCATTATCATTATGAACCATTAGCTCCTTTTTGTCAGCACGATCTGCATATCGTCTCGATTTCTTTTGGGCGGCCTCAAAGCAATCTGCAATATCCTCGAGAATCCCTAATGCATCCTTTACTACTTTATCACTCGGTGAGGCAGATGCGAAGCGTATGTCGCTGTTGATCCCAACAGCCTCACCCCATCGTCCTAGGCGAGTCTCCGCGACGTCTAATTTTAGCTGATATCTCTGATAGTCCTCTCCAAAATGGCGGCTGAGTTGGATGTACTCGAAAGTGTCGACGCAATTGTTAAACAGTGCTGCAACGCTCAGCGCGCCGTTGGTGATTCCCATCATTTCAGCCATTCTCAAATGTATAGTGAGCTTGCAGGAAGGAGATAATCGTTGATGCCTGATGAATCAACTCAAAAAGGCGGTGGTGAGAAAGAACTTGGCCGCAATGCATGCAGTTGGGCAGCAGAGCACTCGCGAGGGCTTTGCGGCCAATGAATCGATCAGGCTGCCTCCAGGTAACTCCTTGCATGTCCCGCCACAGACAATACTCAACACTGAAATCCTGCGGGGTTCTCTATCCCAGAGCTGCTTGTACATCCATGCCATCCCCAAGGCATCATAGCAGAGGAACGCCAACGTACCTCGAGAGTCTACAGGCATTAGACTATTCCCAGGTGAACAATCGCACGAAGAATGCAAAAATATGGCAGACATGATATCGAATACGCATGTTGGCTCCGTCGACCTCAAAGACAACGCAAGAGCCCATATCGGAAATGTCGTACATATCCATCAGGCCGAGGACCGCTGCCTTTCTGACCTGAGAATCACCGACCCCCGCCTCGATAAAGCTCGCATTGAGGATACAAAGGGAGGTCTATTTAAAGATTCATACCGCTGGATCCTCGAGCATAGCGACTTCCGACAATGGCGCGACGACGAACAGAGCCGATTGCTCTGGATAAAGGGCGATCCAGGCAAGGGCAAGACTATGTTGCTCTGTGGAATTGTGAACGAGTTAACCCCCCAAACGAGACTAAAGGACAAAGGATCCAACATACTGCTATCCTACTTCTTCTGTCAGGCCTCCGACGAGCGCATTAACAGCGCCACGGCTGTGCTGCGAGGTCTCATCTACCTGATTGTGGAACAACAACCAGCGCTCGTCTCTCATATACAAAAAAGGTATAAGCATGGAGGGGAGGCGATTTTCAAAGATGTGAATGCATGGTCTGCATTATCAGAAATCTTCTTAGATATCTTGGAAGATGCAAGCCCAGAGCGGACTTATGTGATCATTGACGCACTTGACGAATGTGTAACTGATCTGCCAAAGCTACTTCACTTTATTAACACCAACTCTCCCCTCTTTTCCCACGTTAAGTGGATAGTGTCCAGTCGTAACTGGCCTGACATTGAGGAGCGTCTCAATTCTGCTGCTCAACAAGTGAGGCTCTGCCTAGAGCTCAACGAAAAGTCCATCTCCGCAGCCGTCAATGCATATATCGAGCACCAAGTCAATAAGTTGGCACAGAAAAAGAAATATAAAGCTGAAACAATGGGTGCTGTTCAGCACCACTTGTCCTTCAATTCTAATAATACTTTCCTCTGGGTGGCATTAGTCTGCCAGAACTTAGAGAAGATCTCACTGAAAAATACCCTTCTAAAGCTGAATGAGTTTCCACCTGGACTTAATGCTTTATATGAGAGGATGGTGAAGCAAATACATCAGTTGGAGGATGTCAGCGATACTGAATTGTGTTGTCGGATCCTTGCGACGGTTTTGCTTGCGTATCGACCTGTTACACTTGCTGAGCTTGGCTCCATTATTCAGTCCTCAGATGATGGTCTCGCAGATGCTGAGTCAATGCATAAGGCAATAGAACTTTGCGGCTCATTTCTCACTGTAAGAGACAGCCAGGTTTATGTTATACACCATTCAGCCAAAGACTACCTGAGCGACCAGGCACTATCTACCGCCTTCTTTCCTAGCCCCGCTGATGTTCACGGCGACATAGTTTTACACTCGATACAGGCCATGTCCGCTACATTACGACGGAACATTTATAATTTACGCTCTCCTGGGCTCCAAAGCAACGAGATTAAGGTGCCAAATCCGGATCCGCTAAGCGCCATACGTTATTCTTGTATTCATTGGGTTGACCATTTCTGCGATTTGCATAATAGCCAATCTCAGGATGAGGTTGATAATGAGAGCCACCGGACAGTTTTCCTGTTCCTTCAAAAGTACTTCCTGTACTGGCTAGAGACTTTGGGCGTTACGGCGCATATTGAAGATGGCGTTCTTTCCATGGCGAAGCTAGAAGATCTACTGAGAGTAAGCTGATGTTGTCATAATCTGTAATTAGGAGCGAAGCTAATCTATCAAGGAAAAATTCTTAGATTGCAAAAACCTAGAAGCAACTCAGAAACAACGGTGGTTTCAAGGTTTCAGACTCAGATTGAAAAATTTCTTTGGAGTAAGCATACGTTTTATCGCCACGATGGCTGGGTTGAAGCTGATCAACGAAGGTAACATCACCAGACCACCAATCACTAGACCACCAAACCCCAGGCCATCAATTACTAGAACTTGCACAAGACTGCCGGCGGTTCATCCGGCAGAACAGTTTGTTGATTGCAGATTATCCGCTCCAGGTGTATACGTCAGCGCTTATATTCAGCCCATTGAATAGCTTAATAAGGAAGGCATTCAAAGAAGAAGAGCCTCGATGGCTAAAAGTCAAACCTATAGTGGAAAATAATTGGCGGCCTTATTTACAAACACTTAAAGGCCAAAGTACTCAAGTCTGGTCAGTTGCTTTTTCAGCAGATGGCCGCTACCTTGCCGCAGGGTCAGGCGATACGACTGTAACAATCTGGGATGCAATAACAGGCAAAAAACAACAAACTTTACAGGGTCATACCATTGGAGTCCTGTGTGTTTCTTTCTCAGCAGACAGTCGCTACCTTGCCTCAGGGTCGTGGGATTGCACTACAAAGGTCTGGGATATAATAATAGGTAAAGAGCAACAAAGCCTCGAGGGCCATAACAGTGCAATCCTGTCAGTTGCATTCTCAGCAGATAGTCGTTACGTTGCCTCAGGGTTGTGGGATGGGACTGTAAAGATCTGGGATATAGCAACAGGCAAACAACAGCAAACGCTTGACAATTTTGCATGTTCGATTCGGTCAGTCGCTTTCTCAGCAGATGGTCGCTACCTTGCTTCAGGATCAGACGATATGACTATAACAATATGGGACGCAATAGCAGGCAAACAGCAACACAGGTTGAAGGATCATAGCCATTCGGTTAGCTCGGTCACTTTCTCATCAGATGGCCGCTATCTTACCTCAGGATCATGGGATGGGACTCTCAAGCTCTGGGATACAACAACAGGTAAAAAACAAAAACTTTCAAGAGCCATGAACGTTCAATTGAGTTAGCTGCTTCTTCAGCTGATGGCCGTTACTTTGCCTTAGTGTTAAGTAACTGGGCTATCAAAATTTGGGATATATTAAGCGGTAAACCAGCACAAACGTTCAAGAGCTATAAATGTTCAGTTAAGTCAATTGCCTTCTCAGCGGATAGCCGCTATCTTGCTTCTGGGTTAAGTAATGGGAGTATAAAGATATGGGATATGACAGGCGAGGATCAACAAACGCTTAACGGTCATAGTGATGCAGTTGAGTCAGCTGCTTTCTCAGCAGATGGCTGTTATCTTGCCTCAGGGTCGTGGGATAGCACTCTAAAAATCTGGGACACGACGGGTAAAGAGCAGCGAACGCTAAATGGCCATAGCGACCTGATCCAGTCAGTTGCCTTCTCAGCAAATAACCGTTACCTTGCCTCGGGATCGTGGGATGGGACTCTAAAGATCTGGGATACAATGACGGGTAAAGAACGACAGACACTCCGAGTTAACACTCCGATACATACTATATCCTTCGACGATATGGCCTCATACCTTTATACCGATATTGGTCCTATTAAATTAGGTGTAAGACATCGAACGGAAGCTCAATCTACGATGATAGCTCAAGTTCTGTCTCCAAATTCACATCCAGCTCAGGATCAGGATCAACGCCAGCGAATTACTGGTGACCCTCGAAACACAAATCATTTTGACTACAGCCTAAGCACCGATAAATGTTGGATCAAATGGAATGAACATTTTATAATGTGGCTTCCGCCTGAATACCGACCTTCCGTGATGGCAGTATGGCCTAATGAAACACATTTTGCGTCGCCACAAGGATCGTCAACAGACATAGTTATGGCTTTGGGTAGTGATTCTGGAAGAGTGATTGTAATTAGTTTACCCAGATCGGGGCCATATCCCTTATTATAGTTAACGGTTCTTTCCCAGTCTTTACCGGCAATGTTGAGCAGTGAAGGCTGTAGCAGACTATGCTAGCTTCACCGTATCAAGCGAAGTGAAATTTCTAGCATCGTCTAGAAGTAGTGTAACGGGTGAGCTGATACAGATGGGAATAGAAATGTGAAATAAAAGCGAGCCAGAATTGGACTCATTATTATAACAAATAAAAAACAACATAGGACTGATTAGTATTGGCAGCTCAGTGTTTCTAAGTCTACCTAGGCCAAATTTACTCCCCCACACGCCGTCTTCTCAGAATCCGGTATTTATACTAATCTATCACAGTTGATATATCATCATCAGCCCCTTTTACAAAGATATAGTCTCCGGGATATTGGTACACGCACAATTAACCGAAATCTCCTCGTCATTGATTCATTCGATTCATGCGCCACAGTTCGGACTCGGCCCCGGTTTCGCACTCGGTTTAATCCCTGTTTGTTGCCGAAATCCAATCTCCCAATGTACAGATACTCCGGAGCGCCCCATTCTTTACATGTAGCATTCCGTAGCAGATACCCGGCCCCGTAAGATCTAAGACCGGTCTACGTAGGGCTGACTCCTTTAAGCCGGCGACTCCCTTTGACAAGCCAAATTCCTTTTCAGCTAGAAGATGGTCGTCATCAAGCCGCGCACTCGGGAGGGGGGTTGGACAAAAGAATTGGCGGCAAATTGGTTACACCGATGGACCGCCATTTAATATGCCTTTCAGATGATTGGTTGTCTCGACTGCCGAGCTGCTAAATCTCGCACTCGGTTGGCAAAACGACTTGCAAACGGGTTGCACAAACGGGCGTCTGCGTTGTCACATGTAGTGCACCCTTGCATCCGTTAAAGTTTCCCTTACATAGTTTTGTTGGATGACTGTCAGAACTTTCAGACATATCTTGAATCTCTACTACGTATATAAGGAAGAGCAAGCCCCAGTTGTTCTGTTGATCTCATGAATACCACACTGCGAACCACAACATCTCAAAAATGGCCACCAAGATGGATTTCCAACACTTTGCGCCGCAAATCGACAAGATCCCCAAAGTTACACCGAGGCAAATCGCTTCTACTGCTCTTTGGAATGTTTGTCGTCCCCGCTGCATCTCATGAAATGCTGATTCCACGCACCACGAATAAGACGAGGTGGAAAAAAACTCAGGCGCTGACCCCAAGGCTTCTGCAGACTGTCCGCGACAACTTCTCAATCTCAACGTGGATGGCCATTGGAGCCACCCTCCAGGGTCTTTTAGTTTTGTTCGCTCGACCTACTTTTGCGATTGCACCGGCAGCGCTCGTCTTGCTTTACCGATTCTCCCACACGATGCTCATGCACTACGGCTTTATTCGCAACACGCAGATGGAAGATGTCATCATGGGAAAGTATACCGTGCAGATTCCCGACAAGGACGGTAAACCGCCAAGTGAGCCGTCGGGGACAGGCATGGCCGTCATCATGCTGGGCTTCAGAAACAATTCGTGCGTTACGCTCGTCTATATATTCCATCTGTCGCAATGATTCCTGCTAACACAGCATTGCAACAGCGCCCTCGGTATGTTTGGAGCAGGCGGGCTGGAGACCTCACTCAAGTTTAGAGCGATGTTGAAGGATCTCGAGAATGATCCAGACTCTGGCTGTGGGTTCCAAACCTTGTTCAACTCTACACAGTCATCCATGGCAATGCCCATAAGCTGACAAAAATTACAGTTCTTGGTATGTGTGGGTATAGGGCTGCCAATGAGCGACCGATGGTAAGTTAATCACGTTTAGTGGCATAAAGCCATCACTCACATACTTTGTAGGCCAACGGTATCATGTCAGTGCTCTATTTCCGTAGCGTTGAGGATATCAATCGATTTGCTCACGCTCCACTTCATCGTGAAGCCTGGGATTGGTTTGTCGAACTGAGCAAGACGCATAAGCATTTGAGTATCATGCACGAAGTGTACTCATCGCCAAAGAAGAACTGGGAGAACATCTTCATCAATTATAACCTCACGGGCATTGGTATGTAGTGACATATTCTGGTGAAATACATTGAGCTAACAATGTTGGTAGGGAAAATACTGAAGCCCGTCATCATCAACGGAAAAGAGTATACGCCCATTGCCAATGCTCAACGTGGGCCATTGAGCACACACAAGGGACGAACCGGCAATTCGAGATCAGGTACTGGTGAAAAGGAGTATCTTATAGATGCTGAAGAGTGAATCTTGCTCTTGCTTATTATAGTGCATTGGAAATTTGGATGGATTGAACAAGAGGAGTTATCTGTTCTTCGCCTGGTGAAGGCTACTCACTTCTCACAATGCCACACAGATTTTTGTGTTGGTTTACAGCTTTATTAAAACATGGCTTTCAGCATGATACTTTTGTGCTTTTATAAAATAAAACATCTATTCTAACTGCCGGGGAATCGGCTGGTCTCGGAGAGTAGAGATTTACAAACACAATGGAAAGATATGAAGAATTCCCCTCTGACGAAGAATACAATGAAATTAAATTTTAAGCTTATAAATGAATATAATACATTTGTTTCATTGGTTCTGTGACTCCTTACCTATGCCATTGAAAGAGCGGCTGGCTGCGGGTGGGTTGCGGCCGCAGTTTGCGGCCGCACTGCGGGCGCTTCTTCTGCAACTGAAGTCTTCCATCTCCCAAGACAATCCAGAACCCTATATTTCTCCATAAATCTGCAATTAATTGCAATCCATCACTGCAGCTTGATTTAGTAATATTCTTAGATCAATGACATGACGAATTACCAATCCTCCTTTGTGATGCCATCAAAGGCCTACCCGAGCAGCAGACTCACAGTATATAAGGGCAGACGAGGTCTCATTAAATGAACCTCATCCATCACAACTCACCACAAAAACACACTATTGTATACTCAACTCAACAAATCATTACTGATTCAAAATGCAAGTCCCCAGAGGCGACGGTACCCAAGGCAAAGGCAATGGTACTCGATTGCCCAGAGAAACTCTCGATCTCTTGGACGCTGTTGACTTTAGTGGCAAGACAATCTTGGTGACTGGAACTACCAATGGCCTCGGAGAGGCTGTCAGCAAGCATATTCTTGTCCGCAAAGTCGATAGGCTGATCATGGGCGTCCGGAATGTGCCTCGAGGCGAGGCGCTAAAGGTCAAACTGCTTGGCGACTCTGCTGTGGCAGCTGCAAATCCCCATGCCAAGATTGATGTCTTTGAGCTTGAAATGGAAGATTACAATAGTGTTGCAGCATTTGCTGCTAGAGTTCAAGAGACGACGCCTACACTCGATGTCGCCGTCATGAACGCAGCTGTTGGTGGCGTACAGTACAGTATTGCGAAACCGACTGGTCATGAGAAGATGCTACAGGTGGACGTGTTGTCTACCACTTATTTGGCCCTCAAATTGATTCCCCTTCTCGAGAAGACGGCTGAGGTCAAGGGCTCTCCAAGCCGTCTCATCATGGTTGGCAGCTGGACGCAATTCGGCACCTCCATCGCTGAGAAGAAACTCACCCACAATGTGATCAAGCACCTCGATGACGAGGCCAATTTTGATCCTCGCAGATATCCCGATACTCAACTTCTCAACGGCCTAATTACCAACGAATTGGGTCAGCGCCTTGACAAGAAGAAGGTTATCGTAGTCGAGCCTACTCCTCCGTGGACTCTGACAAACTTCGGCGCAAGTTATCCTGATGGACCAGCCAGGCAGGCCGCCAGAAAGATGATGGATGAAGTTGGATTGCCAGTCGATGAATCTGCACTGACTTACATTGTTGCCATTGTCGCTAATGACGAGGTTCATGGCCAGTACCTCGACGATAACATGATTGCTCCGTAAGTGGTCCTCGAGCTGCGTAATTGAATAGCAAGTCTCCGTTACTAATCTTTAAATCTAGTCGCTCTCCTTACTCTTTGAGCTCTGATGGCCAAACGCTGCAAAAGGAGCTCTGGAAGGAACTTGTGGAGGAGTTTGAGAAAGTTGACCCTACGATTGGTTCAGTCTCTGTCATTTAAGTCTTAAGGTGTAGCTATTCATAGAGCTTTCTCAGTAGAGAAAATACAATACAAATTTGCATCATTCAAGTATTACATGTTTAAAGAAGTAGATATAGCCTGTGTACATGCGCACATCTACTTCACCGGCGTTAAAGGCTGCTTCTCCCAAATCTACCATGGCGCTTAGTCAAAAACTACGGATAGCTGCTTAAAACTGCACATTCCATACACCTATCTGACAGTGAAATAAAATTGTGGCCACATTTCCCCAAAGGCCAAGGCTGACGAATTCAGCTCGAATTAGCATCAACCATGACGCCTAGACACAAGCCAAAAGAGCCCGATTAAGGTGATGACATCATGATGCCATCAAGAAGCAGTAAAGTGCTTTTCCCTTTTTATATATATTCCCTGTATACGCGCAAAATCCTACCTTGAAAGGGCGATACCAACTCGTACTTGACTTATAATGGGTAGATGCAATGTACGGTAACCATCATCGTCATCATGCTGCGGCCGTCGACAAATGGATACGTGTGGTGCTTACGTGATGCGCTTTACGAGGACAATTCCGACTCTTTCAACAACACGCTTCTCATCAACAGCACCTTTACAGGGATGGCCTTTAACATTTTTTATCCGTTCATTTATTTGACGTACCTTTCCTTTCAATTTGCGAGGTTCTTCTCAATACGCCTCTTCCGGCTAGTAATGGCACCCGCGAGGGGAAAGCCCGACCTCGCGTCAAATGCGTGCCTTTCATGCAAGACGAAGAAACGGCGTTGCGATAAGAATCTTCCACGATGTCTTGAGTGCACAAAGTAGGTAAATTTCATGATAGATTACGAGTCAAATTGATTGGTCACAGAAAAAGAACAGCGCTGATACAAGAGCAGGAAAAAGCGGCGGTGCAACTATGACTACGTTAACAAAATCTCACCCATCAACTCTGAGCAATCAGATTCTTATGAGGAAAACTATCTCTCAGTTCAATCAATAATATGCCCACCAAATCCATATACCCTTCCGCCTTCCACCTTTCCAGCCTTGTATTTCGTCGATCCATCCGTCTTTCACAATCATCATGTCGAGCTGCCCAGAGTCAGCATACCGAGCTATGTTGCCGGAGAGCTCGGCAGCAACCAGCAGCAGGAGCAAATTGGTCGCCTTTTCTTTCATACGATTCATTCCTGGTTTCCCATGGTTTCCCGAAAACGCTTTTATGACGACCTGCATGTGTCCGCTGAAGGCTTCGGTCCTGCTGGGGACTTGGGCTTCTTGTTGCTAGCCATGAAGCTGATGACATGGCGCCCTCCTTCATCAGAAGGTGACGCTCCTGTTGTGGATCCGACAGCCAGAACGGCAACTTATCGTGCAGCAAAACAATTCGGTTTTGAACTTGAAACGGCTGGGGTAATCTCTCTTCGTGTTCTTCAGGGCATGATTCTTGTTTCACTCTACGAGATCGGACATGCAATCTACCCTGCTGCATTCATGTCGGTAGCGGCGAGTGTACGGTACGCGCAAGGCCTAGGGATACAACCCGGAGGAATGCAGAGGTTGAAGCTACCGTTATCGTGGGTGGAAGAAGAAGAACGGAAAAGGGTGTGGTGGTCTGCCTTTCTACTGGATCGGTGAGCTGAGAGACCGCATGAGACAAGACACAACTGTGCATTTCTAACTGCTTATTTAGACTCTCTGGCATGACTTGTCCGGGCTGTCCAGCTGCGATTGACGAGCCCAGACCAGAGGACCCTCTACCCACAGATGATGCGCTTTGGGACGAAGGGGTAGGTATCTTTCACGAATACAGTCACCTTACAACAATGCTAATGTATACATTGCAGGCTACAAAAGTGCCCTTTTCACCCTTGCTGAAAAATCCCGTCAGCATGGAGTTTGGGAGGTTTGCATTGCTGATACAGGCCTTTGTGCTGCTGTCAAAAGTGTTGCGGCTCGTGTCCTCGCGAGATGAGCAATCACACCTTCTTAAAGACGAGGCACAGCAGTTGGAGCGCACTGTTAAGGCACTGCTTTACTTTGGACAGATGGAGTGCAAATGGCGAAACGGTGTGCCAAGCTGTGAACTTCACTCGATCTCTCACATGTGAGTAATTAATTCCCCGGGTCGTTGTAGAACAGCCAAACCTGACCACCAAGAACACGAAGCTCTTTGATCACAATGTACACCTCGCCCAAGATTCCCGTTGAGATGCCGGATAATTTTATAGAGCCTCTTGCGGACGTCTTGGACAGTTCCAATTACGAACACATGGTAACCGCAGCGCGCCGCGGACGAGACGAAATTTCCCCCTTCTTAATACAGATCTTATACCTGACATCAGTCCAACTCTTGAAGAGAGAACGTCCCAAAAATGGAGGAGACTGGGGCGAAACCCGCGTAGAGAAGCTCAAGACCGCGCTAATGTGGCTGGACAAGAGGTGGCAGCTCGCAGGTAAGCTGCTTATTCGAGTCAAATTATTCGAAAACGAGATCCATGGAGCTAACGCACGTCGCTTAGGAGTTTTTCACCAGGCGCTAGAAGCCCAGCAAATCGCCTTGTCGAGGGAGACTTCAAATTGATTTGTTGATTAGTTATTAGTTGACGGAGTGGTGCGACGCTGACGGGATATTCCTGCTGCTTACCAATTCCTGCACTTTGGCGATATAGTGAGGACATTGGAGTATATACATACTAATCACCGGACATAGTTGCACAGTTATAATACATTATTTCAAATAAATACGAGGACTGGGACGTCGCGTGGACACAGACATATTGAGAAGTAATTGGTTATTGTAATTTGACATGCGCAAAAACAGCGCAATCTCACAAAGTAAACCAGTTTACTTAACATGATCATTGAATAGAAAGTCGTCTTATCTTTTTGTTCTTTTGGGGTGAGCTTGTTGGTTGACGTCAGAGGATAGAGTTGAAGCAATATCATGAGTTGTGCGGAGAGTCACCAAACACTCGTATAAGCGCGCTGCCATAATACCATGCTCTGTACTGTGACTTTTATTCACCTATCGAATATCTTCTGATATGCCCAAAAGATGCTTAATCTAATTAAACAAACCAGAAAGGCAATATAAAAGGAAGATCATGCATTGAGGCAACAGTGTCGATTGATGGAACAATTGTGGCGGTGCGAGTCTAAGAGATAACAAGCTCCAGCACTAAAATCCTGAAGCTGACCGACGGACCGACCGAAATGGGTGCTTGCTTTGTCATTGGCCGTATTCCAAGTGTCGTCAAGTGTCGGTAATTCATCTCATCACACGACTTCTCACGATCAATTTGCCTCCCTCCTCATCTACAGCTTCACAGTACAGATATCCAACCCTAGTCTATGAGTCCATCTTAGCTCTTTTCAGCCGCCATGTCGAACAAAGGCGAGAGCGTCATTCTCCCCAGCAATGCCGTCTTCCTGGTCCACAAGGTCGGCAGCTCTAAACCCGGGCGCGAGATTCAATGGGAGACTCGCTCCAAGACGATGCGCGCGGCTCCCGACCCAACTCCCCTGGCAACAGTGACAACAAGTGCAACTAAAAGCGCCAAGGCAAAGAGCGAGGCTGCCGACGGAGCCTCGTGGGAGTTTGTCTCCTACACGCCTCGCAAGGACCAGCAACTAGCAAGGCGACCAAAAGACAAGCGCAAGCGGCGTAATGAAGGCCTAACCGTCTCACCCAAAGAGCGAGCTATCGTCCCTGTAAGACAGCAGCCGAAGTTGTCGTTGTCTCAGAATCCAAGCGCCAATTTTCCAGATCTGCCTGTGACCCTGGTTGGGCATGCGCTGCTTTATATAAACTTTTGTATGCTGCTTTACACATCCTACTACGTCATCTAATTATTGCATCTCAGAATAGCTGACTGTGAAGAAAAAGACTTCCACTCAATAGCCGCTGATGCTTACACCCTTCCATGCCTGATGTTCAACCCTGCCAAAAGGGACTGGTTCCCCAGAATGATGCAGGATGAAGTCTGGCGGTGCATCATCTTATCTCTATCCGCCAGCTCGCTTGCTGCAGTGACGGGAGCTTCTTCCAACTATGTAGATTCCCACACTCTTCTCGATGAAGCGCTGCGGCAACTCAAGGGCCGAGTCGCATCGGGCGCTCTTCCCTCTGATCAAACCCTGGGGGCAATTTCGTGCCTATCCATGTGGAGCGTAAGTTCTTGAAACTTCTCTCTGCTTTCCATATTGTACTCCCCTCGTCGGTTGCATCGGCTAACATAATCTAGAATGAACAAGGCAATTATGACAAGGCATGGATTCACGCCAAAGGCCTCGCAGAACTCGTCAAGTTACGAGGAGGCTTCTCCAAGATTCATGAGGGAATGAGATCCAAGTTATACCGGTAAGAAATGCAAATCTACTCTTGAATAGCTCCAGCTAACAATATCCTGTCAGAGGCGTTTTTGATATCGCGGTAGACCTGGATAGACCTCCGCTCATTGAGGGTCTATGTGACTCTCCAAGTACTACCTCTGAAGATAGTCCATACTCGGAGGCATCTGAAGCCTCCCCATCCGAATGCCGGATTCCATCGAGTCTTTTCAGTATATTCCAAGATGTCTTGCAAGTCAGCACCACTATTGAAGATGCAATGACTCGAAACATCAAGCTGGACACGACTTATCTCTATGAGACTGTCTTTGGGCTCTACAACCGCCTGCTCAACTGCCAATCCGACACAATGCCCAGTTGCGACGACAGCCTGCGAATCTGCCTCATCACATACATTAAATCCATCGTATCAACAGATCGCCTAAACGTGACATCGATGAATTTGGTTCGCAAGCTCCAAGCTTCCATCCAAGGCTGTCTACACTCTTCAGCACCGCTGACGAGGTGGAAGCTGTTCATCGGCGGCATGGCTGCTACAGATGGAACCGCTGAACAGCAATGGTTCCTCCAGCATCTGGCAACTGCCACGTCAGAGAATAATATGTCTGGCGAGGAGGGCTGGAAGTCATTGCAGGAGGAGCTGAGCGATATCTTGTGGGTAAAGCCAATTCATGAGACCGCTGGGCATAAACTGTGGCTGCAGATTGAGGAAACTCGTTCTACTTGATCACAGGCACTCGTTTGACAATACAAACTTGGAATTTTCTTACGAATTGTATGCCCAACAATACACGACTAGGCCAACGTTGTTTTATCCCAGAGACATCGAATATACGTCCCTCCCAAATATGTTACGCACTTGAGTGATTTGCAACAACTCCTCTGCTGGACCTCCTCATCCACACAACGGAATGAACCCACCACATTGACGATACAAACGCATATACAACATCCAAAATGAATACATCTTGCAAGTACTCTCAGCAATCCAGCTGGGCTATCATCCTCTCATGAGTCATACCACACTGAGCGCCACAAACAAAACAAACACATCTTGATAACCCGAATACGGTTCATCCCCCCAAAAATACACCTGGTTACCATCGCAACGTATGATATCTACTCAGCAATCAGAGTTTGTTTAATCAACAATGGATGGGCCACTGAAGTTACTCTTGTGGTGTACGATAAACAACTACTAGTTTGCGTAACGGGAACTCTGATATGGCGATAGTTTGACGATGAGTCACTAGTCGATGAGGTATCCTTTGTCAAGGGGGGGTGTAAAAGCAGGATTTGCGTTGTTTATAAAACAGTCGCTAGCACTTTGCAAATGTCGAGATGAAAATATATAGGAGATTGCTTCTAGTCAACAACACAGTATCACTTGTATCCAACGGGAGAAATTTCCAAGACATTCAGCTACATTATATAGTCGAAAAGATCCATCTTTTGATGTTATATGTTTCTCAATTGCTTCTCCGTCTTGTCCTAGAATCCACGTTTGACTGAAGCAACATCTACCCCCTTACACCCCCGAAGCCTACGTGGTCAATGGCGTATACAGGAGTAGATTAAGTTCTATTCCCATACTTCATATCTTTCATCTACAGAAACTGTAGATAAGTCGAGATGAAACGGGAAACATCCAGAAGATTATCTGAACTCAAATTCCTCTCTCTGGTGGCGCCTATATAAGGGGGCCTCATCCCCCCAGCTCCCCTCTCCTCATCTTCACTCATACACAAGCACACATCCAGCTCCAGCTTTCTTCACACGCTCACATAATCCAAAGCCAACTCTCAATAGTACAATCTCCTTGTACCTCACTACAAACATCCACCACTACAAACAACAACGCCTCTCAACCTCACTCAACCATACCAACCCTCAACATCAATCACCACTCCATACCACAACAACGTTCATCATGCCTTCCTCACGACCAGTCTGGGCACCCAAGAACAACGACGTCAGCCGCAATTACGTCCGACCAGGTCCCCGACCGGTCCTCACAGAGGCAGAACGCATCAGAAGCGAGGCTGCCATGAAGGCTCTGGCGGAAGACCTCCGCATGTTCCAAGTAAGGGAACAAAGCGAATTCATCGTCATGCCCAAGTTCAAGAAGCAGGAAAAGGCCATGATGAAGTGGTTGGCATTTGGAAAGGATCGGGGTGTCCCCCTGAAGGAGTCGTACCTCGGGGAAGGGAACAAGAAGGGAAATTGAAGGGGGGGTTTGGGAAGATCATGGGACTACAGTGGCTTGTTGTTTGTTTACCTCGTTGTTTACTTGACCAGTATTGTTCAGTGTTAAAGTATATCTTACTTATCAGAAGTACCTCTTAATGGAATCGATTAACTTATACATAAAGTTTACATACGTGTACATGTAGACATAACCCCAAATCACTATAGAATTCTGTATTAAAAAGTACCTCGACTCTTTCCATCATGTCCCTCAAAAGAAGAAGCTGACCAAGCTACCTACATGTACCAGTCTGTCGGAATCTGGAGGTATTGAAAAGGAAGAGACAGAGTGCGTCCGAGTAGTCAGAAGGCTGCAAAATTTGTCCCATTGGAATGATCATGGAAAACCAATGCTTCAATATGACTGTTGTAGCTTTCCGTCAAGCAATTGGCCTCGTACTATTCTTCCACAAGACACGCTAACCATACCGACATCACACCAACATCCGATAGCAAATGGTACTTTTCGCGCTCTGTATATATACGATCCACAAGTCTATGGTAGATGAAAAGATTACATGGCATGCCCTACATAACTCCTCTTGCTCCCCTTTTGCTGCAATTGTATCCCTCTTTTATCACATCTCATAACTCATCACGTTCATGCGGCTTGTCGGGCCGCCCGCTATCTTTGTGCAAATCCACGCCCTTCTTGAGCCTCCACTTCTCCCAGAGGTCCCAGAATTCGCCCTCCATCTTCTTGTCCATCTGGTCTGGCAAGATGACTTCATACGTAACGTATAGGTTTCCAAATTCGTGAGTATGATAGACGCTCTCGCCCTCTTCGTGCCACTTGGGCATACCCTCTCCAGGGACAGTTTCCACATGGCCACTTTGAATAACTTGACCCCGTTCGCGGCCAAGACGAACAACATGCTTGTCGAGGTGGGTGAGGTTGCGAGTCCAGCCGCCCATCCAGGCCTCACGTAGGGAGAGGACTTCGGTCCAGTACAGGTCGTGGCCTTTGCGCCGGAAGAAAGTGCCATCAACGCGATCGGGGTTGTCGTCGTAGGACGGAGCCTTCTCGCCCAGGTTGACAATGAGGTCGCCGGGAACCCAATCGGGACTCTGGTCGGCTTCGTTCTCAAACACCACCTTGGAATCTCGTGCGACGCCTCTCTCCACCGTCAGGCTGATGGTCGCCAACTTGCGCTCGACTCGGCTGCCATGGCAGATGGGACACTTGTTCTTAATGGTCTTTCCTGAGCCGCCACAGTGGTCGCAGCGAACCTGCATCTGCTGGAACATGCCAGGAACAAGCTGCTGCTTGACAACCCGGATACCGTGTCCACCGCAAACATTGCAAGTTTCGACCTTTCCGTCTGCGCTGCCCGATCCCTCGCACCTTTCACAGATGTGTTGCTTCTCCCACTGGAACTCGGTAGTTGCGCCATTGTAAAAGTCGCGAAGGGAAATCTCTACTTGAACTTCGATGTTGCTGCCTCGGGGCTCACGGTTGGATCTGCCAAAGTGGCCGTGGCCACCAAAGAATCTGCTAAACAAGTCGTAGGGATCACCGCCGCCGCCACCACCACCCTGGCGATGGGACTTGACGCCCTCGTGACCATAGCGATCGTAGACCTTGCGAAGCTCGGAATCGCTTAGGACTTCGTAGGCCTCGGATACTTGAACGAATTTCTCGTGCGCAGTTTCATCGCCTCTAAAAACAACAGATTGATTAGTTGATGTTGACAAAGAGAGAGGTTGTGTATAGTCAGAGGATAGCGTACGGGTTCTTGTCTGGATGGTACTTCTTGGAGAGCTGTCGATACGCAGACTTGAGCTGCTTGTCTGTGGCAGATTTGTCGACTCCGAGAAGCTAATTCAAGCTTGTTAGCATAATTGATACTCGAGGGGAAGAAAGAATCTTGTCGTACTTTGTAAAAGTCTTCGGCGCAGAACGCAAGCGATACCAGCGCCAGCAAGACGAAGATCGCCCCGCGAAGTATCATGATGCAGCAGGTACTCTGTGAACTATGCCAATGATGCTCAAATTGAAAAAAGAAGAATAGAATCAAGGATTAGAGATCTGAAGGGATCATAAAGCCAAATCTCCCCTTCTGAGCTGCTTCGGTGGCAGGGCTGTGCAAAAGGAAAGACAAGCTCGACACAAGGCCGAACGACGGTTTGTAAGTTTACAGCGTGTTAACATTTCCAGCGGCATTCAATGGGCCAAATTAGCCTGCAGCATGCATCATCGCCGATAAGCCGGTTGACAGCGCTATCGGAGTGCGCCGATTGGCCAGCGGATTAACAGCGGACTAACGAGAGACCCAGCACTCTCCATCTCCACTAAAATTCGACACTGGCTCTCTACTTTAGGCAAGCATCGCGTCTCACCTTGAACAGGCTGGCCGCGGTCAAGCCAGAGAAACAGAAACAAAGAGCATCATCATTTCTCTCTCCGCCTGGTCCAAGTGAAGTGAGGCTTGTTACTGTTACATCTCAGCCCAGCCCAGGATGAGTTCCAAGAAATATGCCTTTGTCCCCATGGGGGACGAGGGCGGTTCCTCCTCGGATCGCCACCAGGAGAGTCGCATGAGGTCGCGGCAGGAGTATCTCAAGAAGAGAGAGGCTGAGCGCTTGGCCCTGCTGAGGAGGCAAGTCGCCGAGGAGACGGCAGAGCTCAGGAGCGGCGTCAGGCTGTCAGAAAGGGAAAAGGCAGAGTTTGCAAAGAACAGAGAGCTGCTGCGCCTGGCCGAGGAGCGGCTGAGGATCGACGACCACCAGGATGGATACGTGATGCCAGAGGATTACATCACCGAAAAGGGCAAGCTGGACCGGAAAAAGAAGGAAGAGGCGCTGTATAAACGCCATGTCGAGCGGGATGAGTACGGCCAGGAGAAGTTTGTCACTGAGCACGACGAGTGGGAGAGGGAGCAGACTACAAAGGCCAAGGCACAGATCCAGGGCCGGGAACGGGAAACCGAAGACTACAGCTATGTCTTGGACGATGCCCAGTATATCCAGTGGAGTATGGATTCACGGATGCCAGGCGAGGGCAAGACTCTGACCAAGGAGCAGCAGTTTCTGGAAGCCCAGATCGAAGCAGCAGAGAAAAAGGCCCTATCCATCCAGGAGACGAGGAAGAGTCTACCCATCTACCAGTACCGGGATCAGTTCTTGGAAGCCTTGGAGCAGTACCAGATCCTTGTCATTGTAGGTGAAACCGGCAGTGGCAAGACTACTCAGCTCCCTCAGTATCTACATGAGGCCGGTTATACAAAGAATGGCATGAAAGTTGGATGTACACAACCACGACGAGTGGCTGCCATGAGTGTAGCTGCTCGTGTTGCCGACGAAGTTGGTGTCAAGCTTGGCCACGAAGTCGGCTACTCTATCCGATTCGAAGACTGCTCCAGCGAAAAGACGATTCTCAAGTACATGACGGATGGTATGTTACTGAGAGAATTCATGACTGAGCCAGACTTGGCGGGGTACTCAGCCATCATGATCGATGAGGCCCACGAGCGGACGGTGCATACCGACATTTTGCTGGCCCTGGTGAAGGACCTGGCGAGAGAACGGAAAGACTTGAAGCTCCTCATCTCTTCTGCTACCATGAACGCCGAGAAGTTCGCGGCATATTTCGACGACGCTCCCATCTTCAACATCCCCGGTCGACGCTATCCCGTTGACATTTACTATACCCCTGCTCCCGAGGCCAACTATCTAGCTGCAGCCATCACGACAGTGTTCCAGATCCACACGACCCAGGGCAAAGGAGACATTCTCATTTTCCTTACTGGACAGGACGAGATTGAAGCCGCCGAAATGGAAATTGCCGAGACAGCAAAGAAGCTAGGAAATCGCATCAAGGAATTGGTCATCTGTCCCATCTACGCCAACCTGCCGTCAGAACTCCAAGCGAAGATTTTCGAGCCTACTCCCGATGGCGCACGTAAAGTCGTACTGGCAACAAACATTGCCGAGACAAGTTTGACTATTGACGGCATTGTATATGTTATCGACCCCGGATACGTCAAGGAGAATGTCTACAACCCAGCCACCGGCATGTCGAACTTAGTCGTCGTCCCTTGCTCTCGAGCATCAGCAAATCAGCGGAGTGGTCGTGCCGGACGTGTAGGGCCGGGCAAATGCTTCCGATTATATACAAAGTTTGCTTACATGAACGAGATGGAGGAATCACCGCTACCAGAAATCCAGCGGACAAACCTCAACGGAGTCGTGCTACAGCTCAAGTCACTGGGCATCAATGAGCTTTTGGATTTTGAGTTTATGGATCCGCCTCCCACAGAGACTCTCATTGGTGCTTTGAACCAGCTGTTTGCCCTCCAGGCTCTCAACCACAAGGGCGAGCTGACCAAGATTGGTCGGCAAATGGCCGAGTTTCCTACAGATCCCATGCTGGCAAAGGCCGTGCTAGCAGCTGACAAAGAGGGCTGTGTGGAGGAGGTTCTCTCCATCGTCTCCATGCTAGGTGAAGCATCTGCGCTCTTCTTCCGACCAAAAGACAAGAAGATTCATGCCGATAGCGCCCGAAACCGCTTCACCATCAAAGATGGCGGCGACCACGTTACACTACTCAACATCTGGAACCAGTGGGTCGACAGCGGCTTTTCGCCCATCTGGGCCAAGGAGAACTTTTTGCAGCAGCGGTCTCTAACTCGCGCCCGAGATGTGCGAGATCAACTAGCCAAGCTCTGTGAACGTGTCGAGGTCGCCCCCTCGACATGCGGCGCCACCAACTTACGACCTATCAAGCGCGCCATCACGGCTGGATTCTTCCCCAATGCTGCACGCCTGCAGAAGAGCGGTGACAGCTACCGAACGGTCAAGAACAGCACGACGGTGTGGATTCACCCGAGCAGCGTGCTGATGTCAATAGACCCGCCAGAAAAGATGGTGATTTACTTTGAACTGGTGCAGACGACAAAGGAGTACATGCGCAGCGTAATGCCGATTGAGGCCGGATGGCTAGCGGAGCTGGCGCCTCACTTTCACAAGAAAAAGGACATTGAGGCATTGGAGGAAAAGAAGATGCCAAAGCAAGGGCGATGAGATTGACATTTCGGTACCCGCCCTTCTATTTCATTCTCAAGTTGGTATAATGCTACATACATACATATTATGACAATCACAGAACAAAGGACGCTTAGTTTTGAGCCTCATCCTCCCACCGGTACATGATCTCCGTCCTCATGGTATACTTGGTTCCTTCGATTACATCCGCTCCCTCGTGTAACAGCAAGGGATGTTGGAAAATGAGGACGCTGCCCGCTTTGGGGTTGACATCCAGGCGCCGCTTGCGATCAGGCGACAAAAAGGCAGTTGCGCCGCCGACCAGGCCTTCATCGTTAAGGTAGAGATGCAGGGTATAATACGTCTCTATGATGGGGCCATCGGGGTTGTCGGCTCGGTATGCCGCGTCACAGTGTGCTGAGATGGCATGTTAGCTGCTGAATATTCCATTTCGCATGATTCTCAAAGAGTCTACTCTACTTACGTCTAAAGAACATGCCAGGCGTGTACTTGAGGAAGCGCATCCGCTCGTTCAGCCCATGAAACTGCCATGTGCCCTTTCTGCCTTGGTTATGATCCGGCCTTGAGCACGGGGCCGTGGCAACCAGCTCTTGCAGTCCCTCAGCTTGCGCACAACGATCCCACAGCCGGTCCACGAGGAGCTGCTTGTCCCAGATGATGCGGTCGCTGTTGCGGTATCCCGGAGCCCGAGTTTCCACCCCGGGCGCGACGCTGATCAGGGCGGGTCTCCAGGGCGAATCTTCCGGCTTCTCGCGCGGCGCCGAGGCCTCGGCAAGGGCAATCAGCTCGTTGCACTCTTCAAGGGAGAGGACGTTGTCGAGGATCCAGGCTTTGCACTTGGCGTATTCAGGTACATCGGTTTCTTTCCATGGTACGGGACGGAATGTGACGGGATCAGAGGCTGGACCGGTGAGAAATTGTTCGGGAATGTCGACGTGGTTGGAGGAATAATCCACGGTGATGAAGCCGTTTGCAGATCGACTGGCAGACATGTTGGGCTGTTGTTCAGATGCTGTGGAAGTAATGGATTTGAAGAGCCTGGAAAGCATGGTGTATGCGTAGCGTGTGATATATATAATAAATGGAATCTTAACGAACGATTGGAGGCTGAAATTGAGTTGCCCGGGGCTTCACCGTAACTCTGGCCGCGGACTGCGTTTGCGTTTGCCTAAAGTTGCTAAAGCTGCGGCTCTTAAAACAGGTGCCTACCGTAGGTATTATTGATCAATTCCGATCCCTGAAGCTATAGGCGCGGGTCATCCTTTTATATACGTCACTTTTCTTCAATATCAGACGAGACAAAGATCCAGAATCTTACGGACAAGTGGCACAATCATATCACAGTAATAAAATGGGTGATTCAATAGGAGTTGTGTCCTCTTGTGTTGAAGAAATAAGGGGGGCAGTGCATCCTGTTGCCTTGTGTGTGGAATTTTCCGATCGTAGGATGCCTAAACTGGAGGTGAGACCGTTGAGGCGGAGCCGCAGGCTCGGCAACCGGATGCGTGATTCCGAATGACACATGTACTTTACACGTATTATGTATTGTTATTATTATTAACTTATTTTGAGGACAAATTATTTAATGCTGGTTTATTTGAGTTGGGCTGAATATTGGAAAAGTACGGGACATGTGTTGGGCAGCGAGCTGAGGTTTGGGACAGATTTGGGGCTGTGCTATTGTCTACACTGGATATTATTGATGATTCGCCCTTAACCTATCCATGGCTAGGACTGTTATGATTCATGTGGATATTAAGTAAATACGTGTCCCATTAAGAAAGTTGGTCAATGCACAAGTTTGAATACTCTGTTCTTTTCTCGTTATCGTGATGATATCAGCTAAGATGGCCGCTGATTGAAACTGCACGCGTGTTGAAGCACTCACACCAATTACATACCCTGCAACTCACCACATCATAACACACACCCATGGATATTATTTCATCAAACAACGTAGTTTTTCATCAAACGCTCTCAAAATATACAAGTCATTCATTAAAAACAACATAAAATAAACAATCTTCATTAAACGAAAGAAAACAAATCATTCTCATTAAACCCCCCAATCACTTAAAACCACACATCATCATCGTCAGAAAAAGTCATCAATATCATAAGCACTCGCTTCTTTTCTATAAATCTGACCAAAAAAAAGAAAGAAAACAAAAAAGCCAAAAAATCATTTGCCCATCATTTCTTCTTGTACCCGATATATAAATTAAAAGAAAACAAAACAAATTCATCAATCATAACATAAAAAAAGAGAAGAGAGACATAACGACATAGACACAAAACAAAAACAAGAAATATATCGTCATCAGAAGTCGTCATCGTCATCAAATCATCCCATCATCTCCTCCTCTTATGTCTCCTCTCCCTATCAGAGTCATCATCCTCAATCTGTCTCCGTCTCCCCTCTCCCTCACCACCACCACCAGCAGGAGGCTGCAATACTCCCGCCAACGGTCCCGCCAACTGTCCCAGCATGTCACCACCAAGCACCTCCCCAATCACACTCACCCAGCTTTTCCGCCCCTCCAGAGCCCCCGTCACGTTTCTCACCAGTTTTTCGATTTGCTCAGGGTCCGTCCCGCCAAGCGCCCATCCGCCGTGAACTTCCATGCCTCCAGGCCGTTGTGCTGAACGATGAAACTCGCCGCTTCGAGTAACGATGCGGTTCTTGCCGTGACGCCCGCCATCCAGTGGTTTGCCATGCGAGTCGAAACGATCAGGTAGATTTTCAACATCGTCGTCTGAATCAGAGTGACGGTGTCTCCGACGCCTACCCTCGCCATCGCGGTTAGGAGAGCGGTCGTGAGTCGTATCAGACGTTAATCGACGGTGGTGGCTCGACCGCTTGAATTGATTCTCACGCCGCCTGTCGTCCTCAGACTCGGAACTGTCTGATTCAGACTTGACGTCATGCTCCTTTTTATGCCTCTGCATTGTCTTGGAACTCGTCGGAGAAAGCGGCCCAAACGACACAGACTTTCTCCTGGTACGAATAGGAAATACAATCTCGGGAATCTCAATGCGAGGCGGCGGCAGTGCCTTGAGCGGTTTTACAGCCTCTAGTGCAACACGTTAGCATCAATAAACGACTTTCCCTCTTAACAAAACCTGAATCAAAAGGAAATAAGGTAGTCCCGCACAAAAGTACGATTCACGCACCCTCATGTTGTCCACCTTTCTGATCAGGCAGACTGTTGCTTCTGGAGAGGTCACTCACTTGATCATTCGGGAAGATACCGCCCGCCGGTGGTCCTGCAGGGGGAGGTCCGGGCGGAGGTGCCGGACCCAAAGTAGGCGGACCAGCCGGCGGAGGAGGTACGTAACCGGGTATTCCCGAGGAGTTGACGCGAGGCGGCGGTCCGGAGGGTGGCGGGGGACCGGCCGGCGGGGGCGGAGGAGCATACCCGTGATAGTCTTGTGGCACGTAAGGATGGTACTCCCGTGGTGGAGGCACGTTAGGATCAGTATATGGCGTGTAGCTGTGCTCTCGCGGTGGAACACCAACTGGCGGCGGGACCGCTGGAGGTGGAGGCGGAGCTGGGGGAGGAATACTGGTAGGAGGGGGGGCGGTTCCGGGAGTGCTCGATCCCGGAGTCATGGGGTAGGGGGGATAGTAGGCACCGCCAGAGGCGTTGGGGGGGAGTGCGGCCTGCCTTCATCAAAGAAGCCAGCGTTGGGAGGGACATCGGGATAGCCTGCACAAAGCTCAAAAGTAAGTTATCGTTTACAGACAGCCAGCTTGCTTGGCTATGAGGGGTTGGGGGGATTCTCACGTTGTCCTTGCTCATCGCGCTCCCTTGAGCGCCTCTCCTTCGAGCGCCTCTCTCTCTTCTCGTCTCTTCTCTCTTCCTTCCGCTCCGCTCTCCTCTCTTCCCGCCTCTCCTCTTCCTTTGCCTTCCTCTCTTTGTCCTTGTGGTCCTTGTACGCTTTAATGCCAGCGGCCGCTGCGCCCGCGCCCACTGCGTCTCGTAGCTCACTCCTGCTCCTGCTCCGTTTCCTCTCTTCATCGGACTCAGAAGATGGATCTCTTTGTCTTCTCCGTCGGTTTCGTCGCCTCTCCTCGGCCTCGGATTCATATCCTTGGCCCGTGGGAGAGCGCGGATCGGGTGGTAGGGGATCGTGCCCGTACTCAATCAAGCCTAGCCCAGGATCAGCCGCGGTTTCGGAATAAAGGGATCTGGCCCTCGACCTGCTCCTGCTCCTGCTCCTGCTTCGGCTGGGAGAGTCGCGCCTATCATAATCGCGATCGTGATGATCGTCATCGCTGTATCCACGAGAGGTCGAAGCCTCTCTCTCTCTCTCCTTCTTCTTGTCGTGATGGTCTTTCCACACCTTGCCGGCTATGCCAGCAGCAGCGGCGGCACCGGCAAGCTCAGCGCCACGTCGCAACGTCGACTTGCTACGAGATCTGCTTCCATGTCGTGACTTGGATCGCGACTTTGACTTGTCGCGGAAATGCTTAACCAAGCCGGCGGCGGCGGCGGTTCCAACAGCGGCCTTGGCCAAGGTTGAAAGGCTGCGCTTACGGCTGGGTCGGCGCGAGCGAGAGCGAGAGCGAGAAGACGAGTAGTCATCGCCGGAGTAGTAGCCGCGACCTCGGCTGCGGCCCCGGCGTCTCTCCTCCTTGTCGGCTTTGCTGGCCTGGTGGTACTTGACGGCGCCGGCTGCAGCGAGAGCAACTGCCGCAAGGCCGAGACCCTTTTTGAGCGCGGAATGGCGATCGGGGGATTCGTCGCCGTCTCCCCAGCGATCTTCATATGCGCTGTGAGCTCGCCTGATGGCCTCAGTTCCGAGAGCTCCCAGAGCAGCGCCAGCGAGAACCTTCTTGCCACGACCCTCGGCAATCTCTCCGTACTCATTGGGGCGACTTGAGAGCAAGGCAGTGATGCCGGCGCCGGCAAGGGCACCCTCAGCGAGGTGGCGCTTGTGGTGATCCGAGCTCTGGCTGCGGTTGCGGCGAACGGTCCGGCGAGAATAATAATAGTCATCCTCGTCGCTGTGGTAGTCATCGCGGCGGTGTTGACGGCGGTCGCCGACCTCTCTCCGCTCACGGCGGTAATAATACTCTTCGTCGTAGGGAACACGGGCGACTTCTCGATCACCCTCTCTCTCCCTGAGCACAATGATATTTGGGTCCTGTCTGGGAATGACAATCTGCTGCGGCGGCGCTTCCTGGACAATGATTTTCTGGTCCGGGGCGCGCTGGCGCACAACAACAGGTGAAGAGTGCTCCGGCTCTCGATAATAATCGGTTTCCTTGCGATAACGCTCAACCTCGTGGCCGTGGTTGTCCTCAAAGCGCTCCTCAACCCTCTTTTCGATGCGCACATCCTCATCATGATGGCGGGGGCGTCTCTCCCAGTCGCGGTCCGTCTCGCGGCGCTCAACATCTCGCTCATAAAAGACGGTGCGAGTGCGATCGCCTTCAACATCGACGGCGGAGCGCGGCCTGTCAGGGACATAGCGCTCTCTCCGCTCATACTCTACATAGTCGTTGTTACGCTCCCCGGAGTAGCGCGAGCGTCGTTCGTCGTCCATCTCAATAAACTTTTCAGTGCGGTCGTATCGTTCTATTCGCGGCTGGTTGACCTTGTATCGGGTAACGGTGGTGGCTTTAAAGCGCTCGTCGTCAGAATCACTTTCGCGGCGTTCTCGATAGACCCGGGTGGTTCTATAGTCGGCCATTGCTCCAGACCCGGCACTACCTATCTCTCTGCCGAACTCTCGCAGTTCTCTCGCAGTTCTCTCACAGTGTCTATCTTTCGCTTGTCTGCTGCTTCTGCTGCTGGAGACGTCACTCAGAAGAGCTAAAGGTGTCGGGAAGATGAGGCGGAAAGAGAAAAGGCAGCCAGGCAACCAGAGGGACACAGTAAAAACAGTAGAGGATCCCAAGAGGCTGAAGAGCACAAGGAGGGGTAACGATTGTGTGTGGGAATGCAAAGGATATGACGCAGAAGAGTCGCAGAAGACCGAGGAACCCCTGCTGTAATAGGGCTTTTGGGTGTCGAGACGGCACCAACGG